>CAUYQV010037148.1:0-31302 GCA_963574575.1 Galagoides demidoff
CCATGTGAACATGAAGGACGTAAAGTCCCCATCCTTCTTAATGGCTGCATAGTATTCCATAGTGTACATATACCACTGTTTGTTGATCCATTCATGGATCGATGGGAACTTGGGCTTCTTCCATGACCTGGCAATTATGAATTGGGCTGCAATAAACATTCTGATACAAATATCTTTGTTGTAATGCGATTTTTGGTCATCTGGGAATATACCTAATAAAGGAATTGCAGGGTCAAATGGGAGGTCTATTTTTAGTTCTCTAAGTGTTCTCCAGATGTTTTTCCAAAAGGAACATATTAGTTTACATTCCCACCAGCAGTGTAGGAGTGTTCCCTTTTCTCCACATCCACGCCAGCATCTCTGGTTTTGGGATTTTGTGATATGGGCTAATCTCAGTGGGGTTAGATGATATCTCAGAGTGGTTTTGATTTGCATTTCTCTGATGATTAAGGATGGTGAGTATTTTTTCAAGTATCTGTAGGCCATACGCCTGTCTTCTTTAGAGAAATTTCTCTTCAAGTCCCTTGGCCACCCTGAGATGGGATCACTCATTTTCTTCTTGCTAATATGTTTAAGTTCTCTATGGATTCTGGTTATTAAACCTTTGTCAGAGATATAACCTGTGAAAATCTTCTCCCACTCTGAGGGCTGTCTACTTGCCTTACTTACTGTGTTCTTGGCTGTGCAGAAGCTCTTTAGTTTGATCAGGTCCCAATAGTGTATTTTTGATGTTGTTTCAATTGCCCGGGGTGTCCGCCTCATAAAATGTTCACCCAGGCGATTTTCTTCAAGTGTTTTCCCTCCACTTTCTTCTAGTATTTTTATGGTTTCATGTCCTAAGTTTAAATCTTTAATCCAGTGAGAGTCTAACTTAGTTAATGGTGGAAGGACAAACATTTTTTTGTACTCTATAGTGATGATGTCTACTAAATGTTTTTAATTGTGCAACTGTTGTTATAACGTAGGTTTAGAATTCCTGATCAACCCCTCAAATTTCTGGTGTCTATTTTCAGTCAGTTCGTCCCCAGGTAACCACTGGCCTACTTTCATCTCTATAGATTTGCCTTTTTAGATATTTCTTATAAATATAATCATGCAACTTACAGTCATTTTTCGTTTGATGCGATGTTCAGAGGTTCATTTATGTTGCAGCGTATATCAGCAGTTTGTCTATACATAGTGCTGAACAGGGTTCCCTTGCGTAGAATAGACCAGTGTTCCATTCCGTCTGTGTGGTGTGTTTACTCATTTAACAGCTGATGGACATTGGATTGTTTCCAGATTGTGGCTGTCATAAGTCACATTGCAATGGACATTCATGCATGTAAATGGAATTCATGTGGCTATATTGCCATTTCTTTCAGGCGCATTCATAGGAGAGAATTTGTTGCCTCACGCTGTAAGTATATGTTTAGTTTTTTTAAGAAACTGACAAACTTTTTCAAAGAGACTGTGTCATTTATCATTTAACCAGAAATACTTTTTAGCGTTCACTGTAATTTCTTTGGTTAAATGTCTAGTCAAATGTTTTGCCTGTATTTAATTCTGTTGTTTGCCTTCCTTTAATTGAATTTCATGTAGCAATATATACATTCTGCATATTACATTGTCTTTCAAATTTACTGTCTTTTTAAGACAAAAAATTTTAAAGTTAATAGTACTAATTTTTTGGTGGATCTTGCTTTTGATATGATGTATAAGAAATTTTTGTGCAATTCAAGACCATAGAATAAAACATTTAGGTTTGTGAATCCATTTTGAGGTAGTTTTTGTGTATATTGGTAGACCTGAATTATTAATTTTGTTTGTTTAATGTATATAGACATCCAGTTATCTCAACAGAATTTTTTGAGAAGACTATCATTTCACCATGGTATTGCTGTTGCAACTTTGTCAAAAATTAATTGACTGTAATTTTTTTCTAGTTGTTTTATTTTTTCAGTGTTTTTTACATATAAGCTCATGCTGACTAACAGAATGTCATGATTGCTGTAACTTTATCACAGTAAGCTTTGCTATTGGGTATTGTGAGTGCTCCAACTTTGCTCTTTTATAAAATCGTGCTAGCTAGATTAGGTTTTTTGCATTTATATATAAATACTTGTTAATTTCTAAAAAAAGGCTGCTGGAGTTTTGATAGGGTTTACATCTATAGATCACTGTAAGAAGAATAGCCACCTTAACACTAGAGTCTTTGAGCCCATGAAGATGTCTCTCAATCCATTCAGATCTTTAATTTTTGTTAAGACGTGTTTTTTAGGGCGGCACCTGTGGTTCAGTGAGTAGGGCGCTGACCCCATATACTGAGGGTGGCAGGTTCAAACCCAGTCCCGGCCAAACTGCAGCAACAACAACAAAAAATAGCCAGGCGCCGTGGCGGGTGCCTGTAGTCTCACCTACTGGGGAGGCTGAGGCAAGAGAATCACCTAAGCCCAGGAATTGGAGGTTGCTGTGAGCTGTGATGCACAGCACTCTACTGAGGGCAGGAAAGAGAGACTCTGTCTCTCTAAAATAAAAATATAAAAAAAAAAGAAATGCTTTTTAGCTTTAAGTAGATAGGTACATTTTTTGTTAAATTTATTTCTGTACAGTATTCTTTTTTGATGTTATTATGAATGAATTTAAAATCTTTAATTTTTAATATGTAAGAATAAAAATTATTTTTGTACGTTGATATTGAGTTCTTTGACCTTACATTTTCTACGTTGAAATTGAGTCCTGGAACTCAGGCTACAAAAGTCTAATATTCTAGAATAGAAGGAAAGGCACCTTTGGGGTAGACTTTTTAGAATTGTTTGCCTGCGGGATTGTGTCGTCTGAGAGTTGAGACCATCTTCCTTTTTCCTCTTTCTCTTTCCTCCCTGCTCTTCCTTCCTCCTTTCTTTTTTCTTGCCGTTTTGTACTGGCTAGAACAACGTACAATATTGAATGTAAGTGCTGAAAATGGACACCCTAGGCTTTTTTTTGAAATTAAAAGAAAAGCATTTGGTTTTTTATCATTGGTATTAGGTTACTATAGTTGTCGCAGATATTCTTTTTTTTTTTTTTTTTTGAGATAGAGTCTCACTATGTCCCCCTTGGCAGAGTGCTGTGGCATCACAGCTCACAGCAACCTCAAACTCTTGGGCTTAAGCGATTCTCTTGCCTCAGCCTCCCAAGTAGCTGGGACTACAGGTGCCCACCATAATGCCCAGTTATTTTTTTGCTGCAGTTGTCATTGTTGTTCAGCAGGCTCAGGCTGGGCTCAAACCCATCAGCCTCCATGCATGTGGCTGGACCGTTACCACTGTGCTATGGGCACCGAGCTCAGGTATTCTTAGTTAGGCTGAGCAAGTGCTCTTCTAGTCCTAGTTTGTTGAGACTTTTTATCATACGTGAGTACTGGATTGCATCAGGTTTATTTTCTCTGTCTATTGGGATTGATATGTGGTTTGACATACAAGAAAGATTGTAGCCCTGACTTTATGTAAGGGAAACTTCCTTTTGGAGATCAGACATTATTTAGTTCTAAGTAATAGATATTGTATTCTGGTAATATGATATACTCCCTTAATGTGATATGTTACATTAACTGATTTTCTAATGTTAAAACTAAACTTAAAATCTGGGCATAAATCCTACTTGGTCATGGTGTGTAAACTTTTTTATATGTTGCTGGATTTAGTTTGCTAATATTCTGTTAAGGATTCTTGTTATTGGTCTATAGCATTAAAAATTTTTTGTTGTTGTGATGTGTGGCCTCCAAAAGTACTTTCCTCTTTCCTGAAAGACTGTGTAGTGTTGGTATCATTTTTTTCTTTTACTATTTGGTAAAACTCACTGGTGAAAATATCTGGGCCTAGAATTTTCTTTCTGGGATAATTTGAAATTATTAGTTCAATTACTTTACTTATTATAGCTCTATTCAGATTTTCTGTTTCTTCTTGAGGTAGTTTTGGTAGCTTAAGTCTTTCTAGAAATTTGCATATTTCATCTAAGTTGTCTAATTTGTTGGCATAAAGCTGTTCATAAAATTTCCATATTATCCTTTTGGTTTTTATTGTATAGTTGATGATGTCTCATTTTTCATTCTTGATTTTGGTAATTTATATCCTATTCTTCCCTTATTTTTTCCACATATATTTGATAAAGGTTTATTAATTTTGTTAATCTGTCAAAGAAATAGAATTTTCTCTATTTTTTAATCATGAATTTTCCACAGATCTCTGTTATTTTCTTTCTGATTGCTTTAGATTTAACTTTTATTTTTTTTTCCTGACTCTTCAGGGTAGAAACTTTAACTGTGGAGTTGGGCTCCTTCCTCTTTTCTAATATTGTCTTTTAAACCATAAATTTCTCTTTGTGCCCTGCGTTAGCTGCATAGTACAGATTTTAATTTATAGTGATTTTATTTTTCCTTAGATCAAATTAGTTTTTGATTTCTATTGTGATTTCATATTTAACCAGTGAGTTATTTGAAACTATACTATTTTATTTCCCAATATTTGGGTTTTCCCAAATTTCTTTTTATTATTTTTGTCTAATTTTATTTCATTATTGTCAGAGGCTATACCTTGAATGATTTTAATCCTTTTAAATCCTTCAAGACTTGTTTCATTGTTCAGTATCTGATCCATCTTGGATAATGTTTCATTATCCAAGAACGTAAAACTGCAACGAATATGCATTGTTTCATTTGGGGGTTGAAGGGCCTATAAACGTCAGGTTAAATTGATTGTTGGGGTTAAGTCTTCAGTATGTAGTATTTTGCTTAGCTGCTTTTTTAGTTATTGAGCACAGAATATTAAAATTGTATTTGTTGCCTTGTCTGTTTCTCCTTCCCATTGTGTCTGTTTTGACACTTGTACTATTCTGATCCTTGCTACTTTCCATACAATAGTCCTGTGTATTCATCCATTTACTATCCTTCAAAAAATATTTGTGGAGAAACTTTTCTTCAGAAACTTCTATGGAAGTATAAGTCTAGCCTTTATAGGTCAGAACTGTCTACATATTTCAGCATCTCCTCTTGCACTAAACGTCATCCTTTCAGTTGGTAGCTTAGGTTGACATGATGGGTCTTTCTCTGCATGTATCTTTCTATATCCATATGGTGTCCTCACTATTGCAGTTGAACCTCGGAGCCACTATTTAGCTTCAGATTTCCTTTTTTACTCAGATCAGCAGCTGAACTTTGTGAGCCGATCAAGCATGACAAGTGCATTAGGAAAACCTCATTGGCGTGTCAGCATTGTCAGGACAGCACGGCAGGATACACCACCCAGGGAACACAGAGCAGTGTTCTCAGCAGCCATCACCGTGCACTCATCAGAGGAGGACTCCAGAGCTGGACCGTCGCTGTGTTATGAATGTGTCGGGAAGACAGCCTAGTGGGCCTTCTTAATTGCTTTTGTCTCCCTGAAATATGTTCAGGACAGAGAAAAGATATCAGGGGAAGACAACATAATATACTAGATTGTATTTCCTCTTTTTTATCTTATGACTTTATTTTCGAAGATTCTGAGATTTGGTATTGCTGGGTCCTAGAACTCACATCAAAACTTAATTTTTGATCACTGCAGCAAAATTTAAATCATTATTTTAAACTATATCATCTTTTGTCTAGTAAGTGGGTTTTACGATAGTGTCTGATTATTATGATACTGGTAGAAACAATTGGCTTTACGTGTGCTTTGGGCAAGTGCCATCCACAAACAGGCACAGAAGCAGTGTTGAAGGGTCATACAGGGTGAGATTAAGAGGACAGCCTCTGAAGCAGGACTTCCTCAGTTCAAATTCCCTTTGTCATTTACTGGGTGACTTTGAGTCACTTAACTTTTTAAAGTTTATCTTCAGGCAGTGGACTTCTCTTTTTCTCTCCTGTTTCCTTGGGCAAATAACTACCATGTTATTCTGACTTCCATTAATATGTTTACTACTTCTTCAATTTTATCAGCAAACACTTAACACTTACTTAATTGAAGTTAGTATAGATTTATGGGGTCTGAGTGAGTGGTACAGGCATTGATGGTGCAGTGGTGGAGTCAGGGCTTTTTTACCTTCTCCATTACTTGAATAACATGCGTTGCATCCATTAAGTAATTTCTTACCATCCAGCCCACCAAGAGTCTCCACTGTCTATCATTTCACTCTCTATGCCCATGTGTACCCATTATTTAGCTCGTACTTACGTGTGAGAACATGGTGTATTTGTGTCTGACTGGTTTCACTTAACACAATGGCTTGCAATTCCATCTGTGTTGTTGCAAAAGACATCGTGTCATCTTTTTTACAGCTGAACAGCATTCCGCTGTGTGTAGGTGCCATGTTTTCTTTATCTAGTCGTCTGTTGAGAGACATGAGGTTGAGTCCGTATCTCGTCTGCTGTGATTCATGCTAAGATAGACATGTGAGGATAGGTATCTGTTTGACATAGTGATGTCTTTTCCTTTGAGTAGATAACAAGTAATGAGATTAGTTCTTTGAGAAATCTCCATACCATTTTCCATAGAGGTTGTAGTAGTTGATATTCCCTCCAAGACTGTAAAGCATTCCTATCTCCACATCCTCATTAGCATCTGTTATTTTTCAAATATGTATTTGATTTTCCCTCCATTGTTCTCTTCCCTTTTAATCTGTAGTTTTGATTAAGCACTACTCTTTTTGTTAAATGCTAATAACATTCACTCTTAGAGAAAAATGTACAGATAGTTTAAATATTAAGCAAATATATCTTTGTATCTTTATCTCTTTCTGTGTATATATCAGCGTGATGTTTTAAGTGTCTTGTATGAAAATATCCATAAGAAGTAAGTGAAAACTGCCTTTCAATACAGCATAACCTCTGTAAGTTGACCACCTAGTGGACTGTAACAAACAGGTCAACATACGGAGGTGGTCGACATAGGGAGCTTCCATTGAGAACAGATGGAGCATGTCTGGTCTGTGAAAATTAGGTCAACTTAAGGAGGTGGTCAGTGTAGGGCAGGTTCTACAGTATTTGAATAGTCCTCATGTAAGAGAAGGATAAAACTTACCCTAAATTTTGTTTCAAAGACAAACCAAGAACCAAAGAGTAGATGCTATAAGGAAGTAAATTTTGTTAAGGAATAAGACAAACTTTCTAATAATTAGAGATATTAAAAATGGAATGAATTTCCTCACGAGATTGTAAGCTATGATTCTTAGAGGTTCAAAGGAAATTGAATGACAATCACTAAGAGATATTGAAGATTCATATGTGGGATCCAAGCTTCAAAGGTAAATGATATGATCATACTATTTTTATAATGCTATTTTTAGGGAGTAAGGGGAGTACCTATATTTGGACTTTTTGTGCTATTGTGAGAAAAAAAAAAACAACTCCTGTTTAATTTTCATAGCCGATATGGCTTAACCTGAAAAAGTAATGAGTTTGTGGAATAGAGCAATTCCTAAAAGCATTAACTCTATTTAGCAATTTGTGTTCTTCCAAAGTTTAATACGTAGTGCCCTTCAAAGTCCAACTCAGTGAAGTGTCTTTGAAATGCCACCTATATTTGGATCCAACTTTAGTAGCCAATTTCCCCTTCTCAAAATGCAATGAAAACTTGATTTCTATTCATGACCTATCATGAATAGTTTATATATAGTAAAAGTTGCCTTAAAGCATTTGCAGTTTACGGGAGTGCTTTATAAGAAAGTCATTTGTTTGTGTTTTTCAGCATCCAAGAGATTAGACCTTAAGGAAATGCTGAAATAGTAACCAAGTCATTAGGACATACGTCTTTAAAGGTTCTATTTCAGCTTATTTAGTTGTTAGAAAAGTGGTGAAAAAAGTGAAAAGCCAGTTTTCACTTTTCTATTACACTATGGCTAAAGACTGATCTCTATTAGATAGATCTGTTTCTGTTGTACTTAAAAAAAATACCATACAGAACGCCTGGTTCTGTTTAACAGTGTTATGCTGTTAGGAAGTGAGCACAGTGTGCCACATTTTGTTTTTCTGAAAAGCATTAAAGTCTAGGCATGTGTTGCATAATGATGTTTCAGTCAACAAGGGACCACATATATGCTGGTGGTTTCCTTATATTGTAATACTGTATTTTTACTGCACCTTTTCCATGTGTAGATGTGTTTAGATACCCAAATACTTACCCTTGTGTTCCAGTGTTGTCTGCAGTATTCAGTGAAGCAGCAGCACGCTGGACAGGCCTGCAGTCCGGGACCGTGGGCTGGACCGTGCAGCACAGGTACACAGCAGGCTCTCCTATCCAGGTTTCTGGAAGCCACCCTGTGATGGTCACACCAGGATGAAATTGCCCAGGACACATTTCTCACGATGTATTCTTAGCACATGTGCCAAGAAATGAAGGACTATTAGTGTTCGAATCACATGGTAATCTTGGTCGGTTTTCTCTTTTTCCTTATCTGAAGGCACAGTGTGGTTTTTTTGATGGAGTATCAAGGGATTCAAGAATCTGATATCTTATTGAAGGCAACAAGCAGAGGGATAAAGTCGGTTCCCAAATTGTTTCTCTTTGAAGGAGAGGTCAAGAACTGTATTTCTTGTCAGGACAGGCTCTTCTGTGATGCTGAAGGATGATATTAGGAATGGTTGTGCTTCGCATTCACGGTTTCTTCAGAGGACTGAGACTTCAAGCTTACATGTCCCAAAATTATGAGTGAAGGAATGGCTCTTCAGAGGCCATTGAACGCCAGCTTCACAAATCCTTCCTTCTACATTAGGAGGGGTGTGAGGGAGGCTTCTGTCTCTGTGCACATACATGGAGAACCCACTCTAATCTATAGCACTTTGAATTTCCCTATTTTTCTAATTTATTAGGAACATAGGAAGTATCAATCGAATACCAGAAGTGATATAAATAGGAGTTAACAGGAAAGAGTTATGAACATCTTGCATAAAAGAATTCTTTGCTGCTTTTAATACATTTCTTAGGGGGGCTATATATTCTTATCTTATTATTTTTATGAAACTAATTATGACAACTATTTTCAGTGGTTTAATTATCATTCTACTCCACGCACTCTGTGGATTTAAAGACACTTATTCCTACTATGAGTTTATTATCCTGGGAAATAATATATATTATTTTATATACAACATTTATATTCTATGTTGACTCAGAAGGAAATAAAATTCTGCAATATTAGAGTTCTTACTTATTGCCATAATGTATACTAAAGAAATAATATATAATACATTATTTGTAAGTTCTGATTTTCCTTTCTTTATAATCTTGATTATATGGGATTACATATTTCATAGATTTTAGATCTTACTTTCGCACTCTGTCAGTTTTTCTATTTGTTAAGTAGGTGTGACTTTTTACACTTTAAATCCACACTACGAAATTGCAGCACAGATGGATAATCGTGTCACTATAGGAGAAGAAGGGCTCTAATTTTCTGTGGGTTACACGAATCGTTGAACACCATGAAAACGTGTTTGATTTTTCTTAGAACATGATGCTGGAAACTTTATATATGGTTTTATCATTTTAGTTTTCCCTAGACATTTCTTTCAAGTGAACCAGCGAACCACCGTCAAACCAGTGGTTTACAGTGTTTCATTCTGGGCCCTGCAAGTGTTTAATATGGAAGGCTGCTTCTCACCACTGTCATAGGACAATTTAAAGTAATTTTATTTAAGAAATGTTTTAGGAGGCTTCTGGAAGTCTAAATACAGGGCATATGTATATCTGTTATGTTTCCCTTAAGCACTAATTTAATAATTCCAAGGGGAAGAGATGATTAAGTGGGTCTAGTATGAACTATTCTCTATGATCTGAGCAAGGCTTTGATGGCGTATTTCCTGAAGTTGGAAAAATAGCCACATAAATTTCTATGTGTTTTTGTTATTATATATGTAAACATTGATTTGAACACTTATTTTCCTCTGTTTGTCCTTAATAGTTCTTGACTGATTATATTTATATTGTATTTACTGTTTCTTATTGAATGAGAAGGTCTCTGGGATTAATTTCCAGTATGTCCCTTTCACTCCCACCCCAGTGAAGGATTGCTGTTACCAAGAAGTACGTCTTATTTCAATCTTCCAAATTTGTTTTATTTAAAGTACTTTATTCCCCAATTTTATCTGGCTCCTTTTTCATATCATTGTTTGCATTTAATGTTTGAGTTGATTTTCTTGGTTTGGCATAGCTGAATTGACTAAGGTCCTATTTTTAACATATGGAAAGTTTCAGCATATTTCTCAAAAGCACACTCTGTGACCAGGAAGAAGCTTCTGCGCATGTGTAGGGTGGATTCTCAAGGTTGCTTATCACACCGACTATTAACTTACTTATATACCATAGAGTATATGGTATATACTCTATACCATAACATAGAAAGTTTTTTTTATTTTTAGCATACAATGTCAAAAATGATTTTATTCATTGTGTCAAAAATTAGTGTGAGAAATCCTCATCTAATTGTTTATCCCTTTTATTTCCCTACTGAAACTAATCAACACATTTAACAATCTGTTTGTATTTAACTGAAATTGGAGGCCCAGAACCCCTGACACCATCTATCCTTTCACAACTGAGGAGTATTTATAGCTGGGTTCCTACCTCTTCCTGTAGAATTGCCTGGCAGAAGGGGAGGAAAGGAAGTGCTCTAAAATCCTCCCATGTTTCACAGGTGCAGATACGAGATATGTTCTGTTATGGCAGTTACTGTGAAGGATTGGTACAGTTCATGATGTTTAAGAATAATACGACTTTTCTTCAAAATTAGTGACTTCTAGTTCCTGGTTGAAATCAGTCTCAGTCTCCTTTTTTCTAATATATATATATAAATGATATATATATAAAATATATGAATATATAGTATATATAACTATAAAATATATATTTTAATATATTTTATAAATAATATATAATAAATATATAAATAATATATAATATATAAATAATATACATATAAATATATAGTATGTATTTTTTAAAGATGATTCTAGAGATTTTGAAAACTTTTCACAGTTTTAATGGACTTTGAGAAATATAGGGTGCAAATTAGCCTGAGAAGCTACCCGATGATTTCTTGCTGTCCTTTCAAAGATGATGACTGTGGAGGTGGCAGTGACAATGTGCAGATGTTGACTTGCAGGGTGCTTCAGGTCCTCTCCTAAACATTCTGTGCGTATTGTCTCATTTAATTCCTGTAACAATTCCATGAGGTAGACAGTGTTACTAAGGTCCACTTTTTAGAAGAAGACATTGAAATAGAGGTTAAGAAAACTTTCCCAAGGATACATAGCTAATATAAAGGCAGCATTTGGACCGAGACGGTTAGTTTCCAGAGCCTATACTTCTGTGTATGGCCTGAAATTAACTTTACTAGTGTAATTTTCTGAAGTATATCAAATAACATGGATTTTTGAGCATTGACTGTAAAAAGGGACTGTAACAGTGCCCATTTTTCAGAGTCTAAGATCAGTTTGGGAACTAACATAAAAATATATGTAAAGATTGTGATTAATGCAGAAGGTATAAAGGAGTTGTCCATTGACTTAGTATCTGAGTGAGCTTATAATGGTCTTCCTTTGAGATAAGCTTAATTGTATTAAATAGTCACCATTGAATTATTCTTTTGATTTTACTATGAGCACAGACATCAATGATGGCCCACTATGCTGTTGGTCTTTGTAATTTTTTTTAAAATTGCAGATTAATACGAAGGTGCATATGATTAGGTTACGTTGTTTGCATTTGTAAGGTACAGTCCCAGTTGTAGTTGTGCCCTTCAGCCAGGAAGTGTGCTGGTTAGTGGGAACTTACCAACCTCCCTCCCCACGCCCCTCATCTTGAATTTAAGTGAGTATTTCTCTCATGTGGGCCTGTAGCTGTTAATCTACCGATTTCAACTTAGTATTGAGTACTGGGATGCTTTATTTTCCATTCTTGTCATACTTCATTCAGGCGAATATTCTACAGATCCTTCCAGGTTATTATGAAAGATACAGTCTCCGTCTTTTCATGACTGAATAGTATTCCACTGTGTACATACACCACAGTTTATAAAACCATTCATGGGTTGATGGGCACTTGGGTTGTTTCCACATCTTTCTGATTGTGAATTGAGTCACTGAGAAAATTTGAGTGCAAATATCCTTGTGGTAAAGTGACTTTTCTTTTAAGGAGATACGTAGTAATGACATTGCAGGATCAAATGGAAAGTCTACTTTTGGTTCTTTGAAGAGTTTCTACATTTCTTTCCACAAAGGCTCTACGAGTTTGGAATTCTACCAACAATGTTTGAGTGCTCCCTTATCTCGACCATCATGCCGGCATCTGTTGCTCTGGCACCTTGTGCTGTGGGCAGTTCTCAACGGGGTTAGGTGATACCTCAAAGAGGTTTTTATTTGCATTTCTCTGATGATCAGGGATGATAGGCATTTTTCATGTGTTTATTGGCCATTCATCTGTCCTCCTGAGAAAAGATTCTGTTGTTGTCTCTTGCTTGTTATTAATAGGGTGGTTTGCTCGCTTGTTTCTGATTTGGTTGAGTTCTTTGTAGATTCTGGTTATTGCCCTTTGTCAGATGCCCAGAATGGAAATGTCTTTCCCCTTTTTGAAGGTTTTCTGTTTGCTCTGTTGATTGTGTCTTTAGCTGTTCAGAAGCTTTCTAACTTGATCTGGTATCATTTCTTTATTTTCGTTATTGCTGCACTTGCCAATGGGGTCTTCTTCAGAAATTCTTTTCCAAGACTAATAAGATTATCAGAGTTTTCCTTGCACTTTTCTTCTGGAGTTTTTATAGTTTTTTGTGTTAGATTCAAATCTTTTATTTATCATGAGTTAATTTTTGTAAGTGGTGAGAGGTGTGGGTTGGTTTTCAGTCTTAAATGTGGCTAACCAGTTCTCCCAGATCATTTATTAAATAGTGTTTTTTCCCCGAGTGTGTGCTTTTGTTTGCTTTCATTTTTTAAGTGTTATGATAAAAGGTATCTGTGCTGCTTCCAGAAAATTGAAATAACTTACATCTCTTTCTTACATATTATAAGGAATACAAGGAAATTCTAATAATGTCTTGATTGCTTTATATATGCTTTAAAGCTATAAGAAAATATATTTTTCTTTTGATAATTTTGGTTTACCCCCAATAGGTTAAGGGCAAGTCTTATCTGTGTCATTTTAGTTTTATTTTTCATGTGGTCTTGGGAAAACCTCTGTCCATTTTTGCCACACAAAAACTATCTCTAATCTTTGGTCAATCCTTCAGGCTCCTGATTAAACATGTTGAGTTTTGTTCATTATTCTAAATCCTGACATTTATCCATTGTCTGGCGTGCAGTAAGCACTACAGAAGTGTTTGCTGAGGAAGTGATTAAATGATTTTATAATTCACTCTGCTTTGTTGTTAAGGCCAAAGTGTGAGAATACATGTGACAGCATTTTGGAAAGTATTGTTTAATTGTTGGGTATTATATTAGATACAATTATTCATCCATTAATTGGTGATTATATTTAAACTTTCACTGCTAACATAAAATAATTAGATTACTTAAACAATATTCTTCTAAATTACTTGTCATTACAATCTTCTGGGCATAAAAGGAAAAGATAAAAATAGAATTAGAAATAAAATCCTAATGGAGTACTTTCCTAATGGGTCCCCATTTATTGTTATTAGTCTAATAACACAGCAGATTGGAAGTACACTCATGAATATGATACATTTTTAGCCTCAAGGAATCTCTTATTCTATTCTTATTGCATATATATTTTTGTTTCTGTGTCTGTCTCCTATTAAATTGTTAGTTTCTTAAGGATGTGAACTATTATGCACCTGCATTTTTTTAGTACCCAGAATGGTGGCTGGCACGATATAGGAAGTCAGTTGTCGAGTGAGGGCACACAGAGACTTTATCCTTTATTTTGAGTACACATGTAGAAGTATTTCATCCATAACCCTCAACTCAGATTTGTCTTTCACGTTAACATTTTTGTTTGTATTTTATTATTTTTTTTGCAAGGCATTTGTCATCCTTATTTTATAGTTGAGGAAACAGAGAGGCAAATGTTATCAGTGATTCACGGTCTGCTGTAGTGCCAGCACCCGGTCTGGTACCTGTCTCAGAATCAATTTTATGAAGAAAGCAACATAGGCAAAAAGCTAATTATAAAGTGTTAAGAGTTCAGCACTGTTTCAACTTTTATAGAATAAATTCTTCTCAGGGGTTGAGTTGATGTGCACTTGATGACAGCCTTCTACTTGGAAAAAGAAATAAGCATCTGTCTTAATGAACTGAGTAACTTAGCTAATTCCCGAGAGCCTGTTCTATACTGGTCAACATGTTGTCTAGATGCTAAGGATAGAATGATGAGTAAAACATCTGTCATTAGTGAACTTCACCCAAGGGGAAGGCAAGACCAAATATATTGTGCTAACTCCTAAAATGGAAGGGGCGTGTTTGGGTTTTTTGCTGATTTGCTTGGTTACTGTTTATAAGTAGTAAGTGGTTACCACGAGCAAGGCCTTGGAATAAACACTTTACATGCATGGTCTTTTTAATCTTTCCAGTAGTCTTATGAGTTGAAGTTATGATCCTTATTTTACAGTGAGAAAATTGAGGTGTGAATATTACATTGTAGGGTCATCAAAGAATGAATAATTGGTTCTTTATGGAGGAATTGGAGAGGGAAATTGGGACCAAGAAACTGTCATGGTTATAGAGGATCAAGGAAGATACCTAAAAGATTTATTTAAAACATATTCTTAAGGAGTGGCAATTTTTTTTTCCCAGAATTGTTTTAGTCCTTTAATCATCTTTGAGGTCTCTTTTGGATCACATTTTGTCTTCAGGATCACGTTTCTGGCATGGATCCCTGGGAAGATGAGGAAAGGACATCTTAGAATGTTCCAGTTGGCTGGAAGTGTGGAAACATCTGAAGGGTTTTTCTGGTGGGTCCAATATGAGCAGAAATCATGCTGCAAATTCTGGTCTCAGAGCATTTCAGGATCTGGGAAATTGAAATCAGTGAACATGGAAATAATGATGAGAAGTCCATAAACAAGTTTTAAAAATAGGTGACTTCCTGCCCTGTCCCGGCTTTCCCAGGGTGTCACAGAATCACAGCACATCGCACACAGCCTCAGCAAGGCTGACTGCATAACACTTGACCGACCCCGAAATCTTCAGAGGCTTTAGTAAATATTGCATGTTTTGAGTTTATTATAAAACATAAAACTAGAACTAAAACTAGACTCATCATAGGATTCTGAATATGATAAAATTTCAGAGAAATCGATTTCATCACTTTTCATTTTTGGAATGTTATTGCTTTCAGTAAAAAAGCACGGAAGGACCATTATTTGAGAGTAATAGTAACAGGGGAAGGTTGAATTAAAACATGCTTGAAATATAGATTAAAAAAATTATAAACAGAGTTTTGTTACAGCCAACTTGAATCAGGGCTGTGCAAGGAGCCAACAACTAACTGTTGTGCTGAGTTCTGTTCTGAACTGTGGCAGAAAGGTAACAGGAGGCTGCTGACAGGGATTGCTTTTAGGCTAAGATTGCTTTTGATATCTAAATGATAAACAATTGGAAATGTTTAAACCATCAAGTATGGTTCAACTATTTTTAATGGATTAAGATTGCTCTAAAACAAAAAACCCTGTGTGCGTGTTCCATGAGGCACAATAAATTCTCACTTCATCTATGTTAATGTA
This sequence comes from Galagoides demidoff, assembly GCA_963574575.1. Taxonomy (NCBI): domain Eukaryota; kingdom Metazoa; phylum Chordata; class Mammalia; order Primates; family Galagidae; genus Galagoides; species Galagoides demidoff. The sequence continues at coordinate 15,664 of CAUYQV010037148.1, forward strand.
GTAGAAATTTTGAATTGGTAGATATTGATTTAAATGACAATTAAAAGTCATTAAGGTTTTGTTTTTATCTTTCATTAGGTAATATTTTATATAGAAAGAAGGACATAATCTATGATAGAAATGAAAATTGTGAAGCATAAGACTAAGATATTAACCTGGGAATCTCCTGTCTAATGTAAAAATCAAAATGTTCTCGCTTTTATACCAGGAAATTCCCTGAATCCACTCTCACTTCCTGTTCTGCACTCTTCCACCCACTTAAGAAATAACCATTAAGGGTTTGGAACCCATAGCTCAGTGAGTAGGGCACCAGCCACATACACCAAGGCTGGCGGGTTTGAGCCCAGCCTGGGCCTGCCAAACAATGACAACTGCCAACAAAAAATAGCTGGGCATTGTGGCGGGTGCCTGTAGTCCCAGCTACTTGGGAGGCTGAGGCAAGAGAATTGCTTAAGCCCAAGAGTTGGAGGTTGCTGTGAGCTGTGACACCACGGCACTGTATCAAAGGCAGCATAGCAAGATTCTGTCTTAGAAAAAAGAAAGAAATAAATAACCATTCTGGGCTGGGGTTAGCACCTCTGTGTGTGTGCTTTTTAAATGAACTACAACTATTGTCTACTGTATCCCTAAATATTTATTGTTTACATGTTTCTGAACTTTATAAAACATGTAATTGTATTTCACAGAGCTTTGAGCATAAATGTGAGCTAGTTTATCTGGATCCTCTGTCCCCCAGTGATTCGACGTATAATTTGTTGAACTCTGGTTTAGTGCATTATAATTTTTAATGCACTTCAACACATTTTTGGACATCTTAACAGTTGTCTTTATGAGTTAACAAGAAGAGGTAAGATTTAATTCATTTATAGTTCATAGACAAAGAAACTCAATTAGGACTGTGTTCTGATTTTAAAAAGCACAGTGCGGGTTCTCTGCAGGGTGAACTCACACCGCTCTCCCCCCATCACACCACGTGCCAGCCACTGTAATTCTCTTTTATTTCAGATACGTAGAGCCTTTTTTCTACTTCAGGTACTTTGTGTTTGATCTTCTTGGTTCCTAGAAAGCTCTTCTTCTGCTTCTTTTTATCACTGAACCCTCACGTTTCTCCTTCTGATTTCAGCCGACCCTGGATTTGCTCAGAGGTGCCTCCTCGACCACTTCTCCTGGGCACCCTTCATAGTTGTCTATTATTTGTTTTCTTTATTGCACTCGTGACAGTTTGTTTTTTTCCAAATCATTATCATGATTAAGTTAGTTAATAAATCTGTCCCCTCAACTAGCTACCATTTATGTTTCTGTGGTGATGAGAGCATTTAACATCTACTTTTTAAAACAAATTTAAATATGCAATGCAGTATTATTGACAATAGTCACCACGCCATATAGGAGATCATCAGGACTTATTTATTTTATAAATGAAAGTTTGTACCCTTTGACCAACTTAGGCCAATGTGATGATATGTTCTTATGTTTGTTTATCTAATACATTTTCTGTCCAAAAGTTCTACCAAAAAATCCATATGGGCAGAGATGCTGCCTTTCTTTTTTTTCTTCCACAGTTTTTGGTCAGGACGGGGTTTGAACCTGCCACCTCCAGCATATGGGGCTGGTGCCCTACTCCTCTGAGCCACAGGTGCCGCTCTGAGAGAGCTGCCTTTCTTACCTATCAGATGTACACAGCGCCTTCTCTGGTGTTTGACCTGTGGGAGTTCAGTCCAGTTATTCACAGAGAATGAATGAATGTAACTGTGGTCTTCCATAAAAGACTAAATACTGAGACAACAATTACTTGACTATACACCAGGGGCAGTGTCAAGTTGAGATTAAACACAAGATTTTTAAAAATATTAATGCTACCCATTTTGAAGTTGCGTATACCATCAGATAGTAAATCCGGATTTTACTGGCTTCTAATATTGATTTTGAAGTTTTAGATGCATGGTACATTTGAGTTGATAATCACTGCATACCTCATTGACTGCAAAGAGAGATAAAGATGAAAAGGCGGTTAAAGTGACTTTTTAATTTGTCATTAGAAGGATTGTGCAGAACAAGAACTCCTTTTCTCTTTTCAGTTCTTTGCATGGTTGAGTGATCTCACATGTGCACAGGTCTTGTCACCAAGAATTTTTATGTAGATTGAAAATTTCCTTTTGGTTTTTTTCCTGAATTCAAAATTAATGAATCATTGGTGTGTGTGTGAGCATGTGAGCATCCATGGGCACATGTGTGTGTGATGGAGACAATTTATGTGAAGTTTGTACAGCTAATGTCCACAGCAAGGAAGAACAAGTAAACAAATCTGGGTTCTCCTACCTTCTTACAAGCAAGTGTGTAGAATTAGGTATTTGTTTAAGAATGGAGATTAGTGTATTGGGTAAAATACTTTCTTTTCAAGAGTGGAATTAAAGGAAAGGCAGATTGGACAGTTGCCTGGTGCTCCATCCAATACAGGCTCTGACATGTCACATGTCACTGAAATGCAGTAAATGGAGGCTGAGAGGACACAGGTGGTTGGAGGTAAACTGTGGTGTACTCCATCATGACAAATGACAGTTCCCTCTAAGGAGTACTGGGGAATGGCAGGCGAACTTTCCTCTGTGTGGTGTCCAGACAGAGGACGTGTCATTAGTTCTGGTTCTCTGCTCTTACCAGGGCAGTACTTAGTTCCTTATTTTACTAAAACATTTAAAATAATATTTGTTGGAAGATGAATTGCATTGTCAGACTGCCCAAGGTACCCACTTCTTCTGCTTGGGCTTTGCTAATTTCTTTATTTTTTTTTATTGTTTGGGATTCATTGAGGGTACAAAGAATTAAGATACACTGGTTGCATTTGTTAGATAAAGTCCCTCTTATAATTGTGTCCTGCCCCCAAGGTGTGTACCATACACTGTGACCCCACCCCTTCCCACTTCCCTTCCTCCCACTACTTCATTACCCTAAACCCCCTTGTTTTAGCTCATCTCCTGCCTTCACATTAGAATCGGGTACCTTGGATTCTTGCTTCTCCACTCTTGTGATGCTTTACTAAAAAGAGTGTGTTCCACCTCCAGCCAGGTTAATACGAATGCTGTAAAGTCTCCATCTTTTTTAATGACTGAATAGTATTCCATGGTGTACGTATACCACAGCTTGTTAATCCATTCCTGGGTTTGTGGGCATTTAGGTTATTACCACATTTTGGCAATTGTAATTTGAGCAGCAATAAGCAGTCTAGTACAAATGTCCTAATGATAAAATGATTCCTTTTCTTCTGAGTAAATGCCTAGTAATGGGATTGTAGGATCAAATGGGAGGTCTAATTTGAGTTCCTGGAGGATTCTCCATATTTCCTTTCAAAAAGGTTGTACTGGTTTGCAGTCCCACCGCCAGCGTGAACTGTTCCCTTCTCTCACAGCCACGCCAGCATCTGCAGCTTTGAGACTTTGGGATGTGGGCCATTCTCACTGGGGTTAGGTGGTATCTCAGGGTGGTTTTGATTTGCATTTCTCTGATGATTAGGGACGATGAGCTTTGCTAATTTTAAAGAGCATTGCCTGATCTATTTGGCTGCCATTTGCCTCCAGGCCCTTGTCCTGTCACCCTCCTCCAGCCACCTTGACCTCGTACCTCCTCCTCATCTGCCACACTCCTTCCGTTATCCTGGGGCCTTTGAACATGTGGCTCGTTTGGTCTGAAATCCTCTTCCCCTGGCTTCTTAGTTCTCAGAACGCAGCTCACCTCTCAACTCGTCAGAGGCACCTTCCTCTGATCTGTGTAAAGCCGGGACGTCCTGGTCACTGTGCTGTTTGTTTTCCTCACGTCACAGCGCTGTTGTGATTACATCTGTGTTGTGTAATGATTTGGTTTCTTATTGTCCTGGCTCCTCACTAAAGATGGAAGTGACATAAAGGCAGGGGCCTGACTATTTATTTTTGTTTTGCATCTTATATTACTAGTTAGTTCCTAGAACGATAGTTTAATTACAGAGTAGAACGTCATTAAGTATTATTATAACAATCAATTTGAAATGATTGATTTTCAGTTCTACAGTTTCTAGTTTGTATGTTCTAATCTGTTTCCTATCAACAAAATGTCTTATTTCTGCAAGGGATTATGAATTTCAGGTAAGTTGATGTTTATGTAATGGGATGGACTCAGGCCAGGTTTTCCTGTGATGATATCTATAACCAAGATAATCTCTGTTGAACCAACAACTCAGCTGACTTACTAGTAGGTAGAGACATGGTAGAGCCCAGACAAGCCAATTTGCATCTTGGCCTTCTTTGATATTAATTTTAGTATGTTACATTTATCTAAAAATATATGTATAATATATATACTTAAAAATTACATTTCACCAAGTTTGGCATAGTCTTTCTTGACATAGGAACGTAGAAGATATCTTGAAATCCGTTCCATATTTATAACTGGTGATATTTGAGAGCCTGTGTTATGATCCAGGCCCAGGGCTACTTGCTTTGATTTATTACTTGCATTTAATATTCATAACAACCAAACGAGATAAGTATTATCATCTCCATTTTTCCAGTGAGGACTTGAGAGTCTGTAAATTACAGCGTTTATTATCAGCATATACAGACTAATAATTTTGCAATCATGTAATTTTCGAGTTTTGCTAAACAAATCTTTTTTTCCCCCTGTACAACTAAAACTGATAATAAACAGGATTGATGTAACAGCTGCTGTCATTTATTATTTGCAAAGTAGTCTAAATTTAATATTTAACCAAAAAGTACTTTATGCTTATGATTAAACTGTCAAATGAATCTTTTGTCTTTTTAGCTTTAATCAAAGGAGTGCTCCTGGTGACTACGGTTTAGAAAGCCGTCTTTGTGAGCAGAGTCACAAATTAGTGTGTTAGTGCCTTTGCTCATATCCTTTACATATCTTATGCCTCTCACTCCCTTTCATGTATTTTTTTACAATTAGAGTGGCAATAACTATGATAGATAAAAAATACTGTGTATGTAGCAGCTGTGCTATTTCAGGTTGGGTCCCAGAAGACTATTGTTCTGTTGTTCCTGAGTCCAAAGTGGCTGAAGAGTTTCAGCTTGCAATTCTCAAGTGCCCTTCAGACAAACAGGTACACGTTTATAACATACAAATAGTGTGAAATCTTAAAATCAGGGTGGTGCCTGTGGCTCAAGGAGTAGGGTGCTGGCCCATATGCCAGAGGTGGGGGGTTCAAACCTGGCCCTGGCCAAAAAAAAAAAAAAAATCTTAAAATCAGGCATAACCCCTTTTCATTTGCTTTACATGGTTCATCAATGTTAACATTCATTTGAAGAAAGAAGCCTCTCTTCTAGATGATCTCCAGAAGTGACAAATTGTAGAAATGCTTCTGACTCCCCAGCCAGACAGTCAGACAGTCACTTAGTTGCCCTCATGTTCTTGAATAAGCTTTTACCTTATCCAGGACTATGATTAAGCCCAGGAGTATGCAATGTTTTAGTCACGTTTTAAAATGTGTCTTTTTTTTCTTCTCTTCATCTCTTGCTGATAAGTTGTCAGTTGTATAAGCAGGGCACTTTTCACATGTGTTGTAACTTACTTTCAGTGGTGGCCCTAAATCTTTCAATATATATTTACAACTAATCCAAGGCAGCGCAGACACTGTGTATCAGCACGGGCCTAATTACTCCCTCCTGCCCTTTATAACATTGCTGCCATTTATTTCACTTATCCTTATACTTGGACCCTTATGCCATAATCACACAATACATTGTTATAGTATTACTTTGAACAAACAGTTACCTATTAGGCCAATTAAGAAGGAGGAAAATAAGTTGGACGTGGCAGCTCACGCCTGCAATCCCAGCACTCTGGGAGGCCGAGGTGGGTGGATTGCTTGAGCAAGTTCAAGACCAGCCTGAGAAAGAGCCAGACCCTGAAATTGAAAAAAACTACCCCAGGGGGCTGTGCCTGTGGCTCAAAGGAGTAGGGTGCCAGCCCCATGTGCCGGAGGTGGTGGGTTCAAACCCAGCGCTGGCCAGGAACTGCAAAAAAAAAAGAGAAAAAAAAACCTCCCCCAGGTAGTTGTAACACACACTGGTATTCCCAGCTAGTTGAGAGGCGATTGCTGAGCCCAGGAGTTGGAAGTTGATGTGAGCTGTGATGTCACAGCATTCTACCCAAGGTGACCTCTGTCTCAAAAAAAAAAAAAAAATCAATAATAAGGAAAGTAAAAGATTTTATTTCTCATTCTTTGTTTTGCTTATTCTTTCTTCATACAGATCTATTCAGATCCATGTTTCTGTCCTATATCATTCCCTCCTTCCTGGAGAACTTCCTTGAACATTTCCTGCAAAGCGGGTCTGCTACCTGGAATTTCTTGTTTTTGTTTGAGCAAATCTTTACTTCTCCATTACTTTCTCAGTATTACTGAATATAGAATTCTAGGTTGGTGCTTTAAAAAATTTCAACAGAAAATATTTTAGTCTGTTCTTTTTTTGCTTGCATTGTTTGATTCAAAAACAGTTTCAGTTTTTTTAGCTTTTCTTGTTGGAAAATGGAGTGGCAATTGGCAAACTCTTTAAGTGTAAGAGCAGAAAGTCCCTTTGTGACTTACATTTTGTCTTTCAAAATACTTTTTATTATTGGACAATTCTAAACACCCATCCCACATTCTTAGTCTTCTCACATTTTTAGTTTTTAAAATATTATTATTATTTTTATTTAATTTCCCTTGTAATTATTTTTCTTTTTATTACCACTTGTAATATTATCATTATATTTGAACTTGGCTATAAATATTCTTGAAATACCTCAAAATCAAACACAGAAACAAACCAACTGACGACTTTCCAACATGATATGGCAGCTAAACATGAACCCACATGGCTATCAACAAGTGTGCAGCTGAGTTTTGTTTGTATAAAAAAATGTTTTAAGTAGAATTGTTTTCACAGTAGTTATGTGAGCAGAAGTGGAACTGTGGATGGATATTTGGTGGGAGTGGATAAGGGGTTGTGTGGCCCAGTGAACTCATGGATTTGTCCCTGGGTGAAAACCTGGGTAGATGCTGCTGCTTTTGGGTAATTTGAGACCCCTGCTCTATGCTGCTATGGCATCCATGGAGCTTACTACACAGTTACTGCTTGTTTTATTTGTTTGTCTCCTTTATAAATAGTTTTTTTTGTCTTTTCCTTTTTTCCCCCCATTCCTTGATAAAATCAACAACTCAACAAACATGAGAACCCTTCCAGTCTTTGCACAAGTTATACGAGTATATGTTGGTTAGTGCTGAGTGAGGCTTAGTACTCTATTTTGTGGCTCGAGTATAAAGTACTTTGTCCTGTAGGAAATTTATTTATAACTTAATTACAAATAATCCAGTGGGATAGATGATAGCATTTTAATTTAAACAATGTTAGTTGAAGCAAGTCGTGCTTATAAATACACATAGCGCCTTAGACCTACATGTGTCCAACCTCACTTGGCACTGGTTCTGTATTTTGAAGAACTGCTCTTGGACATGGGTCGTGTGTGCTAGTTTAGGTATGGTGTGTCTGATGCTTTCAAGTTTCATGTTGAAATTTAATCCCCAGTGTGGTGATGTTGGGAGGTGGGGCCTGGTGGGATGTGTTTGGGTCATGGGGGCAGATCCCTCAAAGATGCCTTGGTGCTGCTCTAGAGGTAGTGAGTGGGGTTTGCTCCATTAGCCCTTGTGAGAGCTGTTTGTTAAAAAGAGCCGGGGACCGACCATGCCCCTTGCTTCCTCTCTTGCCATGTGATCCCTGCACACACGGACACTCCTTTACCTTCAGCTATGAGTGGAAGCAGCTGGAGCTCTCATCAGAAGCTGAATGGATGGCGATGACTTGCTGTTTGTAGAGCTGGCAGAACTCTGAGTTAAATTAAACCTCTTTTCCTTAGCCTCAGTTATTCCTTTATAGAAACACACCCAGGGTAAGACAATGTGTGTATGTGATTCATAGAGTAGTACAAATTGTGGTGAAACTTTTGGGTGCTTTTAGATATATTTCTTTGAAAAAAAAAACAAAACTGTCCTTTGACATAGCAAAAACATCAACTTACATTTGTAACTGTGTGTAGAATGCTGGCACTGTGTCTAAAACCAACATGTCTCCCTAGGTTTGGCAAATGTTGCTGGAGTATGTTTGACAAAGACAAAGAGATTGTTTCTGTATGATGCAAAAAATACTTGATTTTTATGAAAAACTGAATGGTGTAAGTCAGCATAGGTTTTTGGAAGCAGACAGATCAAGCTCTTGGTTGGCTGACAATACCTTCATTGATCAGCTGATCCTTTCGTTGCTGTCTAGGAATAACTTTAACAGTGAAACAAAAGCTTTCATGAAAGGCACAGTTGACAATTTTCCTTTTTGTGCCAGCTTGTCCTTTTTCTCTTCATAGGCTGATGTTTCATCTGCCTTATTTTAGCATCCAAGTGCTGTTAGGGCCTAGAGAAATCATTTAATCTATTCTGTTGATAGGATTGTGCGGAGCTTTTTCTCCAGCCTTCATAGTGATTGATCGCAGAGAATCACAGAGTCAAATCTCCCCTTACAGTTTCTTCAAATTGAAAAGGAAAATTTAGTTCATGACTGTCTGTAGGGTAGACAGTGCCCTAGAGTAGAGATTTCTGCCATCCCTGTTCCTCATAACTGCTTACGTGATTCTGGGGAGAATGTATTTTAAACAAGAAAATACATATTTTCAGAGGGAAAGGCTTGAGTTCCAGTAGAATTTGGGCTTCCCTCCACAGATTTATTTTATTTTATTTTTGCTGGAAATACTTATGAACAAGTAAAAGACTCAACAAGCATTTTAAAAATTATTTTTATATGGTGGGCAGAATTCTAAGCTGTGATGAAAATTGTTTTTGAGAAAATTAAATAATATATTTTTGAGGATAAAGTTGCATTGAGAGCCAGTTTAAAAAGAAAAGGATGAGATTTGATATAGTAGAATATGGGTGTAAATTAATAAGAACCTGTGAGATATAAAGTATAAAGAAAGAGTTCAGGTGACATTCAATATAAAAGTTGAATTTATAGACTTTATTTCCTTCCAGAAGATAGTTTTTTGGAATTGTAAGAAAGAAGAATAGGCAAATGACTGTGGAATACAAATTTCCTACAGTTTTGAAGTTCTACTCAGATTAATTCTTAAGAATAACATACTAGTTCTTTTAGATATTCTCTGTTGATTCAATAATTGGAGCAGTTAGATATAAGTGATTAATTGAAGTATTGATAATATTAGGATATTTGGTTAGTTTTCATCCAAATATAATCTAAATAATTATACAGGTTGTTATAAAGTTGCCTCTAAGGTTGCCATACACAGCGAAAATGAGAAATTGTAACTAAATCTACCTTTATTTACAAAATATTCTTTACAAAATTCTACAAAGAGGTGTCAACATGTAGAAAATATTGTAAATGTTTTCTAAAATTTTGTAATGAATATTTTGTAAATAAAGGTAGATTTAGCTACAATTTCCCATTTTCCTTATGCATAGTTTCTTCACGGGCAACCTTTGGGACACCTTGTTATGGTATAATTTCACATTTTATTTTAGCAACATCTCAATTCTCAAGGTAAATACAAATTTTATGTATTCGATTATGTGTAGCTTTCAATAGTTTCCTTTAAAAAGACTTTTTTATTATTTTCAAAGCATAGTTCATGTTTGTACAAAAAAAGATCTTTTCTTCTTCATGACAAAACAAAAATAATAGGTGCTGTGCGTACAGCTTAGTATCGTATTATGAAACTCCCAGGCCTTATAGCTGTTGGGATTTTTAAATTTTAATTTACATGCGAAACCAGTGTTTAAACATTTGAAGGATGATCATCAAATCTGAGCATTATCTAAATCCTGAGCTTCACTTCTGCTGTCTCTGTTGATTGTTTATTTCTTTGCTAATTGATTTGTTCTCTGAGGAAGATGTGGGGGAAGAAGGGGTCCTGCAACACCATCAGTGAGTTCAGTTTGCTTACTGATGGTTAGCATGTGGGGAAAGTTTAAACTGATGGTTAGCGTGTGGGGAAAGTTTAAACAAAGTGGTAAAGGAAGGTTTGCCATGATCTCTGGCTTTTAGATAGTTTGTGTTTTCCATTTTCTGGGATCATCCACCAAGAATTCACTTGTGTTTTGGGCTTAGTTTTCTAGTAGTCTTTAGTAGAAGTGGGCATTCTGGGAACTTAAAACATTTTTAATGCCTTTTTTTCTTTGGTATAGACAGTGAGGTTAACTCTGGGTTCAAGGGTGAACTTGTGCAGTTCTGTGTTTCGTGTGCTTCCCATTCTCCTGCGGGGTGTTTTCTTTTCCCCTTCACTCCCTCTTTTCCTCCCTCCCTTCATTCTTTTCTTTAGCAAACACTAATGAACCTCAGCCACGCTCTAGGCACACGGGGCCCATCTTCACAGTAGAGTCTGGCAGGAAATTTCGGTTTTCACAAACAAGGGCACTGTGTCCTATGCCTGGATATCTAGCTGGCTGGTTGGCTGTATGTGACATCCTCTTCTGTCAGAGTCATTACATTAATGGGAGTAGGCTACATTATTATTTTGAGTTTTCTATAGATCCTAGTTTTCAAGCTTTTGTCTGATTTATAATATCCAAATATCTTTTCTCACTCTGAAGATTGTCTATTTGTTTTGGTACAGAAGCTTTTCGGTTTAATTAAGTCCTATTTGTTTATTTTTGATGTTATTGCAATTGCCATAGAAGTCTTCTTCATAAAATCTACTACATCAAATCTCATCCTTTTTTTTTTAAACTGGCTCTCAATGCAATTCTATCCTCAAAAATATATTATTTAATTACTACCAATATGCACTAGCTCAAGTAATGTGAAGAAGCTCTTTCCAGCTAACATTCCAGATCAGGACAATGGGGCTCTGCTCTGCACAGTGGCTGAGGGGCCAGGCTGCTACATGGCTCTGTGAGTCTTAGCCATTTCTGCCCGTGTAAGGACTTAAAGAGAATGGAGTATTGCTCTGGGAGTTTATGGAGCAGATCTGAGCACAGTGTGCATAATTTTCACTCATATTTTGTAGTCGCATATGCACACTGACTGTAAGGGGTGGGATATAGTTCTGTGCCTAGATAGAAATGGAGAATGAACTTTGATGGCTATGAATGGTCAAGGATACACAGGTAATGGATGGCTGTTCTTGAGGCAGAATTGACCAATAGCTTTCACAAAGATATACTAGTTTTAATTTTAAAACCATAAAAAAACATAAAAATAATCTCTATGCCTTTTCTCTTTCCTGTTTGTAAAAAATGTTTCTTGCTATGTGTAAGAGACTTCCTATATACATACATGTAAGTAAATTTATAAGAATGCTAAATATGCCTCTATCACATAGCCAAGACAATATTATCATGCTGCTGTATTTCTTCCTGGTCTTTTACATGCATTTTAAAATACGTGGGTCATGAGCAAAGTTTTGAGACACATAAAATTCAGAAACATAAAATCCAGGTACATAAAATCTGTGTGTATGGAACAAGTAAAGCCTTCTCAGCAACACTGATAATCTGAGTAAGTTGAAACTTGCATGGTGAATCAGAAAAGATACTGGAAGCTGTGTTTTTTGGAGGTGAAATAATGGATCATAACACAGTTTGTTTTGAAACTTTTATAGTGACCTACTTACAATCGGATCATACTAAATATGGTTTTGGACTTTTTAATTAAAAATTAATATTTTGAGCTTTTTTCATGCTAGTAGATGCTAGTAGACGTATTTGAGAACATTATTTGTTATGGCCCTACATATTTTTATTGTAAGGATGGACCATGATTTACATAATCATCCTTTTACTGATGGACTTGATGATGTTTCAATTGTTTATTATAAGTATATCTTGGGGGAAGAGCAAGATGGCGGCCGAGTAACAGCTTCCTTGCAACTGGCTGTGGTGAGACTGGGGAGAGAAGACTCCAGGCATCTCTGGCTGTTGGGTTCTGCCCAGAAACATCCTTTTGGGGACCCAGGGAGTCAGCGAGGGACTTCTGGACCCTGTGAGGAGGACAAAAGCAGTAGAGAACTGGCAAGTGGTTGTGTATGTTCATTTGGTCTAATCCCACTGGCAGCTGTAAGCACAGCAGCAGTGAGATTGCAAACTGGAAAGGCCTTACCTGTGAGCTGTTTTGTTTTTTTTTTAGACTTGGCACTCAGTTGAACTACCTTGGGAGAACTTGGGCGAGAGTGCAAAGGACTTTAAGTGTTGTGTAGGGCCCAGGACTGTGCCACTGAGCTGGATGGAACTAATAGTGTTTGGCTGTAGACTGCAAGGAGCCACTGTGGGAGAACTGCCCTGGCAATCTCCGCCCTCAGGGATGCAGAGTGGGGATCGGGCTGAAGACCTTGGGCGAGTAATCTAATGACTGAGCAGCCTAAATGTGGTGACTGGGATGCCTTAGAGCCTTGGTTCTAAGGGGCATAGAGTGAGACTGGTTTTGGCACACTGGGTAAGCAGATAGCCACTTTAGGAGTGATCCCAGTGACAAGTGCTTTCCTGGGAAAGCTTCTGCTTAGCCAAGGTTAACAGTTTAAAGTGCCTTTTAAGCAGGCTGAAGCTCTCCACCCTGGGGGTTTGAGAAATCAGAAGAAGCCTCCAGTCTTCATCTTGTATAGGTATATCAGCATTGTGATTAACATCTCATACCCTAGAAGATCACCTGTTGCCCAGACAATATTCAGCAAGATATATATACTGCTTTGTTGTTTTTTTCTTTTTCCTTCTTTTCTTTATTTTTCTAGTTTAAATATAATTTTCCATTGTTGCCTTCTTTAGCAATTAGAACTTTATTTTTAAAGCCCTAAAAATAGGGCTAGTGTTGCTAGCCCTATTTTTGGTTTCCCCCAATTTTACCCTGTAAAGTTTTCTGTTTGCTTGTTTTGGTTTGACTTATAGTGTTTTTGTCTTTTCTTTCTACTTGATGGAGGTGGGGTACTGTGTCTGAATAGGCTGGCAAAGAGCTGCTGACTTCAAGGGAACAACCCAACCTGACATGCCTGAGATTAGGGGTTTTTAAGGTTGGGTCAAAGTACCCTACTGTACACCTATATTACTCCTGACCCCTCTTCTTGTGCCTCTCTTCTTTTTGTCAATATTCTCTTTTAAACACCCCATCTCCTTTCTCTTTTTTCTTTTCTTTCTTTCTTTTTTAAAATCTTTTTTCCCTTCTTGCTCTTCAATCTTCTCATGCTTCTGGTTCTCTACCTACAGGACTCATTGAAACTGTAGGCCAGAAGCACAGTAACTTAAAGAGCAAGAGGAAGTGAAAGGAAAATTAAGGCAAGGAAACAGATAAAAGAAAACACTCATGAGGAAGAATCTGCAGAAAAATCCTGGCAACATGAAAAACCAGTCCAGAGAAATCCCCCAGGGCTCTGAGGTTGCTACTCAGAGGATTCCACCTGTAAAGAAATTGTAGAAATGACAGAAAGGGAATTTAGAATACAGATGATGAAAGAAAATGAAGGAAATGATGGAAACAATGAAGGAAACTGCTGATAAAGTGGAAAATAATCAAAAGGAAATCCAAAAACAGAATGAAATAAGAGATGAATGAAATTAAGAATATAGAAAGGATATAGCAGAGCTGAAGAAACTGAACCAGTCAATTAGGGAACTTAAAGATGCAATAGAAAGTATCAACAACAGATTAGATCTTGCAGAAGAAAGAATCTCAGAGGTAGAGGATAACTCAGATAGTTGAAGAGGCAGAAAAGAAGAGAGAGAAAGCAAAACATTCACTGACAGTATTATGGGACTTTATGAAGTATTCAAACATGCAAGTTATAGGTATCCTAGAAGAGGAAGAAGAATGCCCCAGGGGAATGGAAGCCATACTAGAGAATATTATAAATGAAAATTCCCAAAATATCACCAAAGATTTTGACACACTCCTTTTTGAAGGATATCAGACCCCAGGTCGCCTCAGCTCTAACTGAGCTATTCCAAGACACATTGTGATGAACCTGTCCAAAGTCAAGACTAAAGAAAAGATTCTTCAAGTTGCTAGGAGTAAGTGCCAGTTGACCTATAGGGGCAAATCCATCAGGGTGACTGGAGACTTCTCTAATGAAACTTTTCAAGCAAGAAGATAATGGTCATCTACCTTTAATCTACTTAAACAGAACAATTTCCAGCCCAGAATTCTATATCCTGCTAAATAAAGCTTAACAATTGACAGAGAAATCAAATCATTTACTGATATGCAAACATTGAGGAAATTTGCCACAACAAGACCAACTCTATAGGAAATACTTCTACCTGTTCTATGCACTGACCATCACAATGGATCAACAGCAAAGTAAGAACTCAGAAATTAAAGGACAGAACCTAACTTCCACCATGATGCAAAAGATAAAACTAAGCAATGGACTCTCACAAAAAAGATGAGTAGAACACTGCCATACTTATCAATTATCTCAATAAATGTCAATGGCTTGAATTCCCCACTGAACAGGCATAGATTGGCTGACTGGATTAAAAAACACACGCCATCCATTTGCTGTCTGCAGGAAACACACCTAACTTTAAAAGACAAATTAAAATTCTGAGTTCAGTATTGGAAGACAATTTTTCAGGCAAATGGAATTCAGAAGAAAAGAGGGGTTGCAATCTTATTTTCAGATACATTTGGATTTAAAGCACCTAAAGTAAAAAAAGTCAAAGATGGTCAGTCTATATTGGTAAGGGAAAAATACAACAAGAAGATGTTTCAATTCTAAATATCTATGCACCCAATTTAAATGCTCCCAGATTCTTGAAACAGACCTTACTCAGTCTGAGCAGTATGATATCCTATTATACCATAATAACAGAGGACTTTAACACTCCTCTTACAGAGCTGGACAGATCCTTTAAACAGAAATTAAACAAAGATATAAAGGACACAAATGAGACCCTAGAACAACTGTGCTTGATAGACACATATAGAACACTCCATCCCAAACATAAAGAATATACATTCTTCTCATTGCCCCATGGAACATTCTCCAAAATTGATTATGTTCTAGGACACATACCTCAACAGAATCAAAAGAATGAAGTTTTATCTTGTATCTTTTCAGACCACAAGACACTAAAGGTGGAACACAACTCCAACAAAAACGTTCAACCTCACACAAAGGCATGTAAATTAAACAATCTTCTGTTGAATGACAGTTGGGTGCAGGAAGAAATAAAAGAGGAAATCATTAACTTCCTTGAGCACAACAACAATGAAGACACAACCTACCAAAACCTGTAGGATACTGCAAAAGCAGTTTTGAGAGGAAAATTTATTGTTTTAGATGCTACATTTGAAAAACAGAAAGAGAGTACATCAACAAACTCAGAAGCCATCTTATGGAATTGGAAAAAGAAGAACAATCTGAGCCTAAACCCAGCAGAAGGAAAGAAATATCCAAAATTAAATCAGAGATCAATGAAATTAAAAACAAAAGAATCATTCAGAAAATTAATGAAACAAGGAGTTGGTTTTTTGAAATAATAAATAAAATAGATAAACCTTTGGCCAGACTAACTAGAAATAGAAAAGTAAAATCTCTAGTAACCTCAATCAGAAATGATAAAGGGGAAATAACAACTGATCCCACAGAGATACAAGAGACCATCTCTGAATACTACTA
>CAUYQV010037149.1:0-26248 GCA_963574575.1 Galagoides demidoff
GACGCAATAGGATTCCATACCACTCAATGTTCGTGAATATTCAGTTAATTGGAGGGCCAACTCTATTTCTGGAGCACCACCTCCTGCAATAAGGGCTCTTTTCTTCACTAAACAGCAAATAACACATAGGGCATCATGAATGGAGCGCTCAGCCTCTTCAATCACCAGTTTGTTAGAGCCACGAATGACGATTGTAACTGTTTTCCCAGGACTGGCACAGCCTGCAATCTTGAGCAGTTTGCCAGAACCATTTAAATTGACTTCCTCAGCTAACTCAGCAGAGCCCAGCATGTCAGCAGTGAATTGGTCAATATGAGCAACTGGTTTGGTTCCAATTGTCTTACAAATGAATTCAATGTCTTCTCTTTCAATATCCTTAATCACCATAATCTTCATTTTGTTCAAAAAATGTAATGCAAGATCACTAAGAGCATCTCTTAGAATAGACTTCTGTATGAGAAGGACATTACATCCTGTTTTTTTAATTTGCTTCACTAAGTTTAAGATATAGGCTCTCTCTTCTCTCAGCACTCGGTCCATCTGGGCATAGTCAGAAACCACTATTTGATTATCCATGTCTGTTTTGGGAGCAGATAAGCAAAACTGAATAAGCCCAATCTTAGCCTTTTCAACTCTGGTTATGCCAGAATTTGCCACCTTTTGGACGAGAACCAGTCCTTCCACCAATTCACAGTCATCAATTGTTCCACCAAGCTTCTTAACTATTTTAATATCTCTAAGATCTACACTAGTAGCTATGGCTGGGTCAATCACTTTCATCACTACATTTACACTCATTGGAGAAAGTAGACTTGAATACAGAGAGACAACCTTGGAGTTCAATGAAGTGGTTGCACTATTTAACAACGTTTCTCTGTCACTTAGTTCCACAGGTCAAGACATGTCATTCAAGATTTCAATACCCTTTTCCAAAGCCTTCTGGAATGACTCGGAAATGATGGTAGGATGAATTCCTTTCTGAAGAAGCTTGGTACAAAAATCTAAGAGCGAGCCAGCAATGATGACTACTGATGTAGTGCCATCTCCTGCTTCTATATCTTGAGCCTTGGACAGCTCCACCAGCATTCTGGCTGCTGGATGCAATACCTGCATTTGTTTCAAAATGGTGGCCCCATCGTTTGTGATAGTCACATCACCTTTCCCATCTTGAATCATTTTATCCATTACTTTCGGTCCACGGCTCGTTCTAATAGCATCAGCAACTGCTTTGGCCACAGAAACGTTGCTGAAGTGGATTTGGGCTGGCTTGTCGGTCCTGATAAGCACCCTTTCCGCGGCCACTGGGAGCACCAGTGGGTGCTCCGCTCCGAGGTGCCATGTTCTCAGGCATGGCAAACCTGGCTGGTTCTGCTGGGGTTCTGGGAGGACGGATGGACCTGGATTCTGGCCGGCTGCACAGTGCCAGCCTACTTTCTAACAATCGACCCCTTCATCGCTTGTGCACATACTCTTGGGCCCTCGGTCCACCCACAACTCACGTCTGAATCCGGGGTCTATGCAAGGATAGAAAAAGAAAGGAAAGCCCTCCCATTAAGTCTGGAGGTGCAGGAGTCAGCTCCATTTGTGGTGATTTCGTTTAGCTGGCTTAACCCTCCTGTAGAACCTTCCTATGTTATGGCCATTTGCTCAAGTTCACTCAATATCTGTCACCTTCCCATCTTCTTGCTCACATGACTATTTTGCTTCTCCCTGTCTCTCATAGACAGCCACTCACTGTTAGCATGAGGGGACAAGATGATGAGGCATCCTGATTTCACCCCATCCCTGACTCCCTCTCTGACATGCTGGACAAGTCCCTTTGGCCTCCTTCTGTCCCACCAGCTGGAAAGCTGGAAGGATGAGCAACACTTCCCTGCAGACCAGAAATAACGTCATCTCCAAGCAGAACCCTCCCGGACTAATATATTTTACCAAAAAAGAAAGACCTTCAATTGCCAAAAAAAGCATCTTGTGTCAATCACTGATGTGAAGGGGCCACCTCATGCAAAGCTGGGTTAATTCTTTGGGAAGAAGAAAAATCACCAGAAAGAAAGGAGAACACGTCAGAGGGAGCAAGAATAGCTCTTAGGAGGCCAAACTGAAATAGAGAGTGAGTGCACAGAGAGATGGAGAAGCAAAGTGGTCATGGGCACAAAAAGAAGGGAAGATGAGAGGCACTGAATAAACATGAGGCAGTGAGAGTTATCAGCAGAAGGAGCTGGGAAAAAAGGAGGAGAAAAGCTGGAAGAAAATTGGGAGACGAATGCATAGCCGTTCTTTTCCTTTGGCAATTATTTGAACTCTGCTACTGTAAAGCAAACTAGGTTCTACTAGTTGGGCTACCCTGGTGGACTTTACAGAAAGGAGCTTCCTCCATGGGATCATCTAATTAATAGTTCAATTTCAATCCCAAAGAAATATATTCAGTTTTGCAACAAAAACTGCAAAAAAAAGTGAATATAACATGTTACCATTTATGTTCTTCAGTATATATATAGACAAACACAGTAACACACATACACACACCTTTCTATGGATGTAGGTCATATCTGCAAAGCAACCGATGACAGGCCAGTGGCTCGTGCCTGTGATCCCAGCACTTTGGGAGGACCCTAAGGTGGGAAGGTGGTTTGAGCCCAGGAGTTCAAAGTTATAGTGAGCTATGATCACACCAGCTTGAGGGACAGAGCAAGACCATGGCTCAAAAAAAGAAAGAAAGAAAAAGAAAAAGTAATTGATAACAGAAGTCAATTAAGGACAGGGGTCAGAGGGAAATGTAGACTTCATTGTTTACCCTTTTAAATATTGTATGTGTCTCTTAAATGTAGTTTCTATTACCTACTAAAAATAGAGATAGAAGAAGAAAAACAGACACAATATTTTTAAGCCCCTGAAAAAACCCAAAGGTATTTTTCTGAGCCTCATACAACAATAAACACTGAGGCAAAGGGAGAGATTCTACAAAGTAAATCTCATTCAAAGTAAATGTCATCCCCATATTACCTCCAAATTCTCAACAGAATGTGCCATGAGATGAGAAGATGCGATAACACCTATGAATCAATTCCAACTTCCTTCTGTTTGATCCTCTTGGGGGCAATTCTTGACTTGAAGATATATAAAATAAAATTATCTGCTCAAGTGTAAATACACCCAGGGTTTGCACATGTGTCACATAGAATAATAAATCACGGAATGTCTACACAAATATAGAGTTTAGTACCACTGTGCCTTTTTTTTCAAAGTAGCTAATTGTGGCTTCTTCACATCTCAAGCTCAGAAAGTTAAAATGCCCTGAACCCTGCATTTCTATAACCAATTAAGTGGATCATGATGCAGATGGTGGTGACTTCTTGCTTCTCTTAACCCAGCCCTACCTCAGGTCTATTTCTCAACATTAGCATCTTCTTTTCATTCCTCCACTAAACATGGCTTTGCTCGTTTGACAGTGGATAAAGAATCACAAAGTAATGAAACCTCTCCTCTGCAGATAGATTCAGGCTAAGGGAGAAAACAAACAAGACCTTTTCCTACACCAACCTGAAGTAGTGCGTTACCCATCCTGATGGTAAACCTAGAGCACAATGGCAGGTGTTGTATCACATTGAGAACACAAGCCCTTACAACAAGAAAAAAAAAATCACTAAATGCAGTTTCTTGTAGTTTCTCGTGTAGTGTGAGAAAGCCTGTAGGTCCCTGGTCTTCACTTTGGGTTTCTCCCCCCCGCCATTCCTATTTTTGGTAAGCAGTAATTCACATCATTTTCTGGAAGGTTTTTTACTTGGTTGCAGCATGGGACAGATGGCCCCAGGACACTCCCCTGAGCTGCCCCTGGGAACTCAGGTCCCCTGAGTCAGCCGGCACTCCCTCACTGGGGTGCCCCAAACAACATTGTATGTGGGAATCTTGCAACTCTTTCTCTGAAGAACTTGACTACTTTCTGCCCTTGAAGATTCTTTTTCTTCAGCCATATGTGCAAGACACCAGGGTTACTTCACTTAAGCAATGCCATTTACCCTAAACCCCAAACGAAGATGGCTTTGCAGACAGCAGGAGCCACAAATCTAAAACAGCCCCTTAGTATCCCCGAAACTGGAAATGCCAGTCCTTGGGGAAGAGCCTTTGGAAGCCAGCTATAAGTTCAGAAAAGAGAAGCAATTGTTACAACAGTTTTCCTCTAGCTTCAGACACAGGTTCTCAGATGATAGTATAAATATTTTGAGATGAGCTGGCCAATTCTTGTCTCCTTCCTATATTGGTCCTCTGTTTATCTGCTTTATTTAAAAGGCCACCTTCCCAGTGCTAAAAACTCTGACCTGGGTAATTGTTATCACCTTTCTAACTGACCCACTTGCCTTAAGCACTTCTGCATTTCAACATAGCCAGCCAACGCTGTAAGCAGACAGCTTCAGTCGACCATGCCCAGTACAGCTTCTCAGTAAATCCTTAGGACTAAAACCCTGGCTGCATTCAGCCTCCAGCCATCTCTTGTTGACCCATGGCTATGTCTCCCTCAAGCTACTGACTCTACAGCTGAGACCTAAATAACCAAAAGAGCCAGTCCAGCAGAGAGCTGAGCAAGGGCATTCCAGGCAATGGGAAGCCATGTGCAAAGTCCCTGAGGCTCAAAAGAGTTTTGATGAGATCAAAGAACATGCAAACGCCAGCTTTGCTAGAAGGCTATAAAGGGGTCATTGTGGATTTATATGGGGCAAGAATGAGAGTCAGGACTGGCTCAGGCTTTCAAAAAGACTATGGCTCTCTAATCATTGAAGGGCTTCATGCCTGATGCTGACATCACCTTCTTTCTGTTGGAAGAGCTCAGTGGCTGCTGCATGAAGAATGGATTGGGGTGGGAGGACAAGAGAGGGAGTGAGGGCTGTTAGAATAGTCCAGAGGTGAAATGATGAGGCTTGCAGGGAACTGGTGACCAGGAAGGCAAAGAGAAGTAAATAGACTCAAGACATATGTCAAAGGCAGATGAGAAAAATTTTGCTGGTGGATCAGATGAGTGGGGGTTGGCTGGACTAAGGAGAAAGAAGGAGAAAACCAAAAATAACTCCTGAGTCCCTGCCTGGAACAAATGGGAGGGTACTGTGGTTTGAATATTTATCCCCTCTGAGGCAGATGGAAACTTATTCTTCCTGTGGCAGTATTGAGAGGTGGGGCCTGTGAGAAGTGATCATGACATGGGGCTCTGCCCTCATGACTGGGGTTATTGGTTCTTGGATTCAGGGATTAATGACTTATCGTGGGACTGGAACTGGTGGCTTTATAAGAAGAGAAGGGAAGACCTGAGCTAGCACATGACCATGCTCAGCCCCCTCCCCAGGAGATACTTTGTGCCACCTCAAGACTGCAGAGAGTCTCACCACCAAAAGCCCCTCATCTGGCTTGGCGCCTGTGCTCAGTGGCTAGGATGCCAGCCACAAATACCAGGGCTGGCGGGTTCAAACCCAGCCTGGGCCAGCTAAGCAACAATGACAACTACAACAAAAAATAGCCAGGTGTTGTGGTGGGTGCCTGTAGTCCCAGCTACTTAGGAAGCTGAGGCAAGAGAGTCACTAATACCCAAGAGTTTGAGGTTGCTGTGAGCTGTGACACCACAGCACACAGCACTCTACACAGGGTGACAAAGTAAGACTCTGTCTCAAAAAATAAAATAAAACAAAATAAAATAAAAGCCCCTCACCAGATGCAGCTCCTCAACCATGGACTTCCTAGCCTTTATAACTGTAAGAAACAAACTCCTTTTCTTTATAAATTACCCAGTTTCAGGTATTCTGTTATAAACACCAGAAAACTAAAACAGGAAGGGTAGCAGCTTTCAGATTGTGAACGCTGTTGGAGAAGCATGTTTCAGAGTTAAAAACATTTTATTTATTTATTTGAGACAGAGTCTCACTCTGTTGCCCTGGGAGTGGCACAGCTCACAGCAACCTCAAACTCTTGGGCTCAAGTGATCCGCTTGATACAGGACAGGTGGCACCCCAGCCCACTCAGCCTAGCTGGGCTGGAGGACCTGCTGCCTCTGCCTTGGCGGTGTTGGTGTGGTGGAGGCAGCCGGCAGAGGAACCACTGGGCTGGAGCATAGTCAAGGGCGGGGGGGAGCTTCCCTCCCCCACCAGAGGCTCCAGTAGCCAAAGGGACCGGACAACTGCTGGGGAGACACCGGCACCTTGGTGTCTCCCTCCCCTTTACACTTATGACTAAATATGGAACCTCCATTTCCTATGCCTAGGTCAATGTCATGTAAGTTTCCCAGGCCTCAGTTCTGTGAATGGACTATGTCTATTCATTAGTACATTCATTTACCTTGTCTCAGCAGAAGGAACTATGTCCATTCATTAGTACATTCATTCACCTTGCCCCAGCGGAAGAGACTGTCCATTCATTTCCTGGCTTCATTTAGAAGGAACCCATGCACCTATACATACAGCTAAACAGAGAGAGACGGAGAAGAGAAAAAAATGGAGAGAGCTTTTCTCTCCCGACTTGGATTTTCTCTCCCTACCAGGAACTTTAGTGTTTTTATATTCTTTTCTGCAAATAAATTCCGTCTTGCCACTGATCTGTGGTCTGCGGATCTATTCTTCAAATCACCCAGACCAAGAACCTGAAAGTCTGGTATCACTCTTGCCTCAGCCTCCCCAGTAGCTGGGACTACAAGCACCTACCACAACACCTGGCTATTTTTAGTGACAGGGTCTTGCTCTGGCTCAGGTTGGTGGCCAACTCCTGAGCTCAGGCAATCCACCCACCTCAGCTTCCCAGAATGCTGGGATTATAGGTGTGAGCCACCATACTCAGCCTCAGAGTTAAAAATCTTGAGTTTGGTTTTTTGTGTGAAAAGTTGGAGGTATCCAATGAAGAAGATGTCGAGAAGGCAGCTGGCTATACAGGAGTAGACCTGACACTCTGGAGAAAGATCTGAGCTGGAAATAGAAACTTGGACATCGGGTGTCAGTGTGTGGTCTTCCAAACTATGGCAATGGGTGAAGGCAGCCCAGTGCAGCCCGACTCATACCTTTGCCAGGTGCCTAGTGTATATGAGTTCACCACTAAATTGCTCCATGTGGCTGTGTCTCCATGGACCAAATAGGCTCACAAAAATCCCCTCTCTCATCTCAGCACCCATAGTTAAGGCGCAGCCACATACACCCAGCCTGGTGGGTTCGAACCCGGCCCGGGCCAGCTAAACAACAACTGCAACAAAAAAAAATAACCCGGCATTGTGGTAGGTGCCTGTAGTCCCAGCTACTTGGGAGGTTGAGGCAAGAGAATTACTAGAGCAAAGAGTTTGAGGTTGCTGTAAGCTATGACACCACTGCACTCTACTGAGACATAGTGAGACTCTGCCTCAAAAAAAAAAAAAACCCTCTTTCCTACCAAGCACCAAGAGATTTTGCAAGCTGTCTTTTCCAACATGCTCTGAGTGTCTTAGGGGGATGTGAAAAATGATTGGTTTTGAAGTCCAAAGTATAGGAAAAGCCTAGTGAAAATGGGAAGGGCCCAATTTTACAAACCCACAATGGTTCCCAGTTGCTGGGGTGATTTCCAGGCCCCTCTGCCCACACACGAGCCATCTATTGATGGTCCAGCCAGTTCCAGTCAGGGGGAAAGCTGATCATCTATCTAACAGCATCTGATATCAGCACCCGAACTTCCTGCCTCTCCTCCAAAAAAATCTCTCCACACCCCCTACCCCCACCTCGGGAGGAGACTCTGTATTATAATCACGAGCTCTGCGAGAGAGGGGCCTGGCTGGGAGCATGTGCTGAAAGCAGGCGAGAGAGATTGATGTGGGGAACCAGGCTGCCCCAGGCATGTGTTCACCATCTGTCAGGCGGAGGGAGCCCTGCCAGCCCTACATGGTTATTCAGTATTAAAAGAATATTCTTTAGTTTGACTGACACCCTGGGTAGTCTCAGCCAAGACGGTTGGGCTCTGTGATCCAGATGGGATAGAGGGGCCTCTGCTCTCCTGAGGGAGATGCCTCCGGAGGGTTGGGCCACCCAGGGTACTGGGGGTGGGGGGCTCTCCAGGGCCCGGGAGGGGAGTGTGGCTTGGCCAGGGCTGGGCATGCCTGGGCCTGAGCTGGGACTTTTATGTGTGGCTCAGTTTCAAAGGCAAGGGCGGGACTGAACGAAAATGTTCTTCACACATTATCCCAGCTCTGGAGGGTCCTTCGGAGAACAGTAATGCCAGGCTTGCAGGGTGCCTCCTGCCACAGAATAATCAACTTTAGGCTTGTTACTAAAAAACGTTATATATAGATCAGTGTTACTCATTAATTTCAGGCCACACCCAATAATGGACAGAGGGGCCCTTTTCAGGGCTAGCCCTGCTGACTTTGCCAAATAGCCAGGTTTCCCTCCCGGCAGCCCCCGTCCTCCAGAAAGTATTATGTGTCCCCTCCCCACTGAACTCAGGCCCGGCCAAGTGACTTGCTTTGGTCAATGGAATGTGGGCAGAAATGACATGTGCCGCCTCTGGGCAGAAGCACCAAAGCCGGCATGTAGATGGCCTTGTCTCTTTTCCTCTGCCACATCAGCATGTTTGGGAGAAAAGACACTCCATAAGGCTGAATCCCAGGGCAGAGCCAACCCAGAGCAGAATGACAGCTGACCTGTAAGGAAGCTATGATGTGAGTGAGAAATAAGCCTTCCTTTCTAAACCACTGAGATTTCAGTCTTATCATTAATGCAGCAATACCTAGTTTATCTTGATAAGTATGCTCATCAGCTCACATCACCACCAGGCCATCTCACGTGCACCCCATGTGATTTCTGAAGTTTCAGTTATCAGCTGGAAAAATACCTTTGCAGCAACATTTGTAGGGAAAACTGAAGGAGAAAATTTAATTAAAGTGGATTGCCACATTAGGCTTTCATAACTAAGAACAGCACAGGCCTGGGATCACAGGGAAGGTTGCTTAAGAATCATTGTGTTTGTGACAGAAATAAATACAAGCTGGAGACCCAGACAAAAGCTCTCCCAGCAATGAATGGGTATAAGAATTAGAGATTCAGGGCAAGGTGAGGGGGTTGGGCAGAACATGTGGGTTATTTAAACAGCTCTCTGCACACACGTGTGCTTATATATATATGCATAGATAGATAGATAGATACGGATATATATATAAATATGGTCTATTTTGATGTTTAATCTAATCTCCCTGGAGATAGATTGGTAAAAAATCATATTCTAACAGCAGTGCCAACTTTGTTTAATGAAGGAGAAAGCTTTCCGTTCCTCTGAATCAATCCCAAGCTACCGTCAAGTCCTTCAGAGTGTGAGAGCTACCTGTAAGCCAGCCCCCAGAGCTTTCACTGGGAACACTGAGATTCGCCTGTGGCCACGACAGTTCTAATTTGGTAATCTGGACATTTCCAATTTGGCTGCTAAAAGCTGAACATCTATCTTGTGAGCTGTTCCCCAAGATGCCAGAGTTGGCTCGCAGAACCTAATCTCACATTTTCCGTTGTGTTGTCAGTTACCCAGAGAGTGGCTTAGCCCCATCTGAAAGTGGCTCTGAGAAAGCTGCATCTGATTTAGTGCTCAGCTAACAACTCGGCACTCCTAACAGGTTGAAGTCACATGGAGCGGAGCGCAAATGCTGTTTATATGAACACACATGGCTACGTGTGTCAAATGGCAAATGTTCCTCCTGCCATGAGGAGGACTGCTCAGGGCATTTCAGAAGTCAGCCCAGGGATGCATCCCACCACCTCCTGATGACATTCTGTGGCAGAAACAAAGACAGCCCAGATGAGTGCCAAGTAGCTCTTGAATAAGGAAATGTTTGCCTTGCTTTAAAACCATAATCTAAAATCAACACAACTTTCTTTTTTCTTGGGGGGGGGGTCGGGGCCGTGTTTGAACCCGCTACCTCTGGTATATGGGGCTGGTGCCCTACTCCTTTGAGCCACAGGTGCCACCCAAAGCAACACAACTTTTTAAAATTTTTGCTTGCTTCTTTTTTTAATTTCAGGTTAATATGGGGGTACAAATGATTTGATTACATTGTTTGCATTTGTTAGGTAAACTTCAAGTTGTAGTTGAGCCCTTCACCCCAGGGGTGTGCTGTATACCTCTAATTGTGCCCATAAGGTGAAAATTTACCAATCCCCCTCCCTCATCCTCTGTTCCCTTTCACTCCTTCCTTCTTCCCCCATTTGATTTCAATTGTTTTTCTCTCATGTGGGGGTAAAGTTGTTTATCTATAGGTTTCTTATTAGTATTGAGTACACTGGTTACTTGCTTTTCCATTCTTGGAAACCAGAGAGAATGGCACGGAATTGAGAAAATAAATCATACAAGACACATAGATTACATAAAAGATAATGAGATGGGATTGAAAGGTCTGGTGCAGCTGATGACTGCAGCCAGCACCTAACCATGTGAACAGCTTTATTTATGCAGTAAGTAACAAGGTTGCTTATATTAATAATGTTGCACATGAGCAAGGAAAGCAAGTGGGAATATTTTCATCTTATAAAGCTGAGGGGAAGTAAGAGTACATGAGGTTTAGGGAGAGAAGGCTATGTGCTTTTAGGCAAAAGATAGAAAAGTATACAGAAGTTATGTGACTTCTAGCAGAGGGAACAAGGAGAAAGGACTATTATTGTTTTAGGAAAGGAGGAGAAGCAGTTGAGGGCCATTCCTTGAATAGACCTCCCAGGCTGTGGGGGTCTTGCCACCTCACAATCCACACTCCACAAATTTACAGAGGTTCTACAGTATTTTCTATTTCCTCTAAGTCCTATTTTCTCTGTCTCTGTCATGTGAATGGTGCTCCTTAAATGTTTGATAATTTGGGGCTATTTTCTTATGCTTATGG
This sequence comes from Galagoides demidoff, assembly GCA_963574575.1. Classification (NCBI taxonomy): domain Eukaryota; kingdom Metazoa; phylum Chordata; class Mammalia; order Primates; family Galagidae; genus Galagoides; species Galagoides demidoff. Next base: position 10,844 of record CAUYQV010037149.1, read on the forward strand.
CTTAAGTGCTAACATTCTGATTGAATTTGGTGAGCTAGAGGTTCTCAGCTGGTGGGAGATTCCCCTCAGAGTCATCAGGTAACAAGCCAGCCCTCTTAAGGCAGGTCCCTCAAATATCAGTGCTGGGAGGTCTTTCCCGAGGTGCCATTTAGTTTCTTAAGAGAGAGTCCTCCAGTCTAATGCCTGCATGAAGGCAGGTCAGGGCCAGGGTATGTATCTACTTTCTGATGTTCAAAGAGCAGAGAAGGTTAAGAAAGCTGCTGGCCTCACTCTACCCTCCCATTTTTAACCCTGCCTCTGATGCACTTCTGCACTGTGCTGCCAGGGGCACTCTAGTCCAGAGCAAATCTGCTCAATTTTTCTAAAAGATAATCCTCTAGCCTCCTCAGGGGAGGGGTGGTAGTTGCCTGGGCAACCGGGCAACTTCTTCCAGACCTTTGTCAATCCCTTGGTTTTGGGCTTCACTCTCCATGGTACCTGGTGCCTCTGAGACTTGACAGGTTCTGGGGGAAAGGAAGCTCTTTCTTGCCTATTTCCCCTCTGCTGACATGGAGAACAGACATTTCTGGCCTGTTATATCTGTTACTCTTTCTTCAGTACTTCTATATCTTTCAAAGACTTTCTGAAATCTTTCTTCTACTGGTATGTTGGAACTTGTGGATTTTACTTTCGTATTTCCTTTATTGTCATCTCAGTGAGTTTTCTGGAAGAAATGGGGATAAACATATGTGGCTTATCCACCATGTCTGAAAACAAGCCTTCTTTGTCTTTGAGTCCAATTTGAGTTCTCTGCACAGTTTTGCTCAATCCCCTGGTCCCACCTTTTTTTTTTTTTTTTTTTGAGATAAAGTCTCACTTTGTCACCTGTCATAGAGTGCCATGGTTCCTAGCTCACAGCAACCTCAAACTCCTGGGCTCAAGTGATACAGTTGCCTTAGCCTCCAAGTAGCTGGGACTACAGGTGCACACCACAGTGCACAGCTATTTTTAGAGACAAGATCTTGCTCTTGCTCAGGCTGGTCTTGAACCAGTGAGCTCAGGCAATTCACCTACCTTGGCCTCCCAGAGTGCTAGGATTATAGGTAGGAGCCACTGTGACTGCCTCTCCTGCCTCCTCCCCCTGCCTCCACTGGCCCCACTTATGTGCCCATATCCCTCTATTTATTCACACAGACCTTTAGCTGTAGCCAGAACCACTCTCATTTCCAACTTCCTTCTTTTGAAAGCTCACATTGCTTTCTTTGCTTGGCACCCCTCCCATGTTTATTCTTAATTAATTCAACCTCAAATCCCACTGTCTCTATGAAGCATTCAATGACTTGCTCAACCAATAGTAAATTTTTTGTTTTCAAATTCTTTTAGCACCTATGGCCTGTGTATATAATCTAACCCTATTTATTTATTTATTCATGTATTCATTCCTTCACTTGTTACTTGGGAACTTGTTTCCAGAGTTTTTTAGGTGGTTTATTCGGTTACATTAAATACAGTCTTTAACACACATTAGAATTATGTTGGAAAGAAAGAGGAAAGCTAGAGTAGAGATGGAAAATGAAACCAAGGGGAAAATAAATCCCTGGTGGGGGAATGGGCGGAAGAAGGGTGATTGGTGTGCTCTCACCTCATGGCACAGTGTAAGGGTATACAGCATACCTCCCTGGGGAGGAGCACACTACAACTTGGACTTTACCTAACAAATGCAAACAACGTAACCTAATCATATGTACCCTCATATTAATCCGACAAAAACAAAACAAAAATGAATGTCTAACATGACAGAATATACTTGAGGAAAGTTTGACAATCTGGTCTCTGCCTACTGCTTGGGAGAATAATGATTGCAGATGTACCAAGGGATCTGTGATTTGGGATCTTTTCATGAAGGGATCTGTGTACTAAACAGCACCCTCACCTACACTATCTTAGAACACCAGAAGGTGGACTTCGTGTGTCTATTGTGAAGGAGTCATTGAGTTTTCTTTGCTAATATGGTAGAAGAAAAACACCACACTCTTTCTTTCTTTCTTTTTTTTTTTTTTTTTTTTGAGACAGAGTCTTAGTATGTCACCCTCAGTAGAGTGCTGGGGCATCACAGCTCACAGCAACCTCAAACTCTTGGGCTTAAATGATTCTCTTGCCTCATCCTCCCAAGTAGCTGGGACTACAGGTGCCTGCCACAATACTCAGCTATTTTCTTATTGCAGTTGTCATTGTTGTTTAGCTGGCCCCGGCCAGGCTGGAACCCACCAGCCTTGGTGCATGTAGCTGGCACCCTCTAGCCTTGGTGCGCTGTGCTGCGGGAGCCAAGCCAACACTCTTTCATCAGAGGATACTGTCATAATTATCCCTAGAGCAACTGGACTGTGAGGGAACTGGAGGGATAAAGGGAAACTTGCCCCTTTCTGACTTGGTACCCTTGTCAGAAACAAGACACTGGATCTCAGCCAGGACACCAGCGGTGTTTCATGGACAGTGTACAAGACTAGTTTATCACTTTCACGCAATTCTCTAGTTTTCTCTGAATTTCAGTTTTCTTCCTTGTAAAATGGAGATATACTTACTCTCCCCACTACTCAGGACTAATATGAGAATCAACTGAGTCAATACCCAAATGCCGTATGTTGCGGGGGCCTAAAACAGTCACACACACTAACCCTTTACCCTCTTCCCCCCATTTCTTTTCCTTTCATCTGTGGAATTTGCCAAGCCCCTATAGCCCCATGTAAAAGGGGTCTCTACCTGCCCCCCCACTTCAGACGCCATCTTTGCCTGCCCAGGCCGGTCATCATCCCCTTTCAATAAACCTGGCCTGAACATCTCTGCTCAGGTCTCATCTCTGGGTGCTGCTGCTTACACCTTTCACTTTGTAAATTTAAAAATGCTATACAATGGCAATGTATTATTATCTTCTTCTTGCCTGTGATTTTTCTTACAGTCTAAATTACCCTTCTGAAAAGTTGTACTATCAAACCTCATATGGTTTGAAGATGCTAAAGGAAACACACCCACAGCACACTACAAGGCTTTACAACAGATCAAGCAGACCCTGAAATATAAGGCCACCTCCCAGCTGTGCATATCTTGAGCTTAGAACAGAGAACCTAACATAGCAGATGGTTACTATGTGTGGGATTGAAGTCAGGGAAGATGGCGATTGTGGCAGGCTGTGAGGCTCAGTGCCCGTCCTCATGTGGGATCTCATTAGATGCCAGTAGCTGTGAGGTACAATTTACAGAGACATGAAACGAATTGTTCAAAAATCAGTTAGTAAGCAGTAGGGCACTTCTGAGTCCTAAATCATGTTCAGTGTCCACCATATTCTAAAGAATTTGTCCAAGAAGGGACTGTGGTAAGAGTTAAATGGACAGAGTCCTGCACTGTCTGTAACTGACACACACACACACACACAAATAAAGGACCTGAATGAGCTAAGGAAATTTCACCCCAAAATATGACTACTTGGTTTAAAGAATACGTAGAATTAAAGGCTATTCCAAATCAGAAAGCATCTGGAAGGGGCTTTCCCTCTCTCTCCATAAACCTTTACTGACTTGATGAAAAGATCAAAGGTGGGGCAACTGACTACCTTTCCTCCCCCTGAATCTTAGCAGACCTACCTCAAATCATTTAAAACACAGTACCTGCCTCCCAGGTTAATTTACAAGTCAATCTGTTTCCCCCACCTATTCATCTTCCCTACCAGCCGTACTCCACATTCCCTCCCCGCTACTTCAAAAAGGCATCTATAAAGGTATCTGACCATCACAGAGATGTGGAGATGTGGGGTGATCATTATTGTGGTTCCCCCATGTGTGTGGTATTTGGAAATAAATATGAAGTTTGGGGGGGGGAAGGGGCAAGTTTGCCTTCATCCCTCCAGTTCCCTCACAGTCCAGTTGCTCTAGGGATAATTATGACAGGCACATAACAGTAATAAAAATGAAATCCTTCTTTTGGGACATGGCTGGGCAAGTTCTTTAAATTTGGCTTATAGCTAGACTGAGAGAAAGATGCTTCATAGAATCTTGTTTAAAACCTTGGAGTACAAAGTCCTTTGTGTAGCCTCTGGTTCATGCGCCAGGAAAAGAACACTGTCTCTCTTGAGCTTTATCTAAAGTCCCTAGAGTACAGAAGCTCCCCTGCTATTAAACAAGCCACTTGAAACATCACAGGGGACAGGTAAAAGCAAAAGAAAGTTCTATTTTCCCACAAGGACCAACACCCAAAATGCCAGCGGCTCATCGCCCACCTAAACTGCTGGGTACACAGGGATTGCCCAACTCATGGGTCATCATAAGAGGCAGGAGGAGCTACAGGGTAGAAGGGAAAACTCACCTATGGCAATGCAGCTTTGCCTCATAGCCAGTGCCCATGTGACCAACAGGGTTCATGAGCCTGGGATACGAGAGGACAGCATGGAGGTGCAGGGATTTCCAGTGCTGTGGTTGGCTGGTAAATAAACTAACTTCCCCCAAGGGAAACAACCAAAAATACTGATTAGTAAATATTTAAAAACTGGTGATTATCAGGTCAAATCTAAATGAAGCCAGAATCCCCAAGAGATAACTACGATTTGAAGCTCTTTTTGCCCTAGAAACCATTTGCTGAACTTCAGCACATGTCAGCTCCAATTTTTATAGCCTTCTGGAGCCCTGGGGAAGAAGATGATACCTTGGGAAATAAGAAATCTAATAGAAGGGTGTGACACACAAAGTTGTTGCCCCACCTATCCCCCAGGGACTGTAAAGAGAAGCTGCCTCAGTGCTGAGCAGAGCAGGGGAAGGAAAAAGTCATATCCAAAAAGCAGCTGCCTTCTCCATGTTTGCAGTCAAAACTAGAAAACCTTAAGCGGTGAATCTAGTTTAAAGCATTCCAGATGGATAGTGGCCTCAGGTGACAGAGGTAAGTATAGATGCTCTCTGAAGAACCCTCCCTCACTCTAAGCCCCAGAAAGTTCCCACACATGACTGTTGTTTTTTGTTTTTTGTTTTTTGAAACAGAGCCTCAAGTGTTCCCCTCAGTAGAGTGCAGTGGCATCACAGCTCACAGCAACCTCCAACTCCTGGGCTCAAGCGAGTCTCCTGCTTCCGCCTCCCAAGTAGCTGTGACCACAGGCGCCCACCACAACATCCGGCCATTTTTTGGTTGCAGCCATCATTGTTGTTTGGCGGGCTGGGCTGGGTTTGAACCCACCACCTTAGGTGTATGTGGCTGGTGCCTTAGCCGCTTGAGCCACAGGCACCGAGCTTGTTTTTTTTTTGGAGACAGAGTCTAACTTTGTCAATCTCAGTAGAGTGCTGTAGCATCACAGCTCACAGCAACCTCAAATTCTTGGGCTTAAGCAGCAGCCTCCCAGGTAGCTGGGACTACAGGTGCCTGCCACAATGCCTGGCTAATTTTTATTAGAGATGAGTTCTTACTCTGGCTCAGGTTGATCTCAAACTCCTGAGCTCAGGCAATCAACCCGCCTCAGCCTCCTGGAGTGCTGGGATTACCCCACAAATCACTTTTGAGGACTATGAGTGACATAGTGAAAAGTAAAGCACACAAGGAATATCCTGAGTGAGAACTAGTGGAAACAAAATCAAGGCTCCAGCTTTCATTTAAATCCTATGGGATCTATCACCAAAAAGCCACCCTTGACCATACCTGACTACTTCAAAACCTGAGAACCTTTTAGCCAAAAGGAGAACAGCCCACCAGGCAGGTTCACACTTGCTAATGACTCATAGTTTAGTTTTCTGAAATTTAGAGTTCCTGGAAAATTAAAGAATGCACTTTGGGTTGCTCTTCCACTTCTCTTGTCCCCCACTGTCCTCACACTCACCTCATCATGAGAGAAGTGACTGGCTCCTTACACTTCTGACTTCTAGGATCCTTGTGCTACTCTCAGAGTAACCAGCCTACCTTCTCACATTCCACAGCCCTGGCCTGCCCTACAGTGCCCAGGATCTGGAGGCCTCCTGTAATGCAAGGTCCTGTAGAACTAACCTGTCTGAAGTTCATTCCAGCAACACTAATGCATTTTTCCACTAATCTGACAAGTTCAGCTAATGGTGGTCAAAAACTTAAATCTGCTTCAAGATCCTTACACTCTCGTGAAAAACCATTTTCCATTACAGTACAAGTGTCCATGGCCTCAGGAGATGCAGCTCCAGAGCCCTCCATTTTTTTTCACTTCTACAATTTTCACCAGCACTTGGGTCAACCACCCACCACAGCACTGCCACCTCCCAGAACCAAGCAGGGCTCTTCTGGCTTCTATCCTCCAGCCAATCCCCTACACCTTGGGCACCTTCTACCTTTCCACTGCCACTGAACTGACTGTGTACCCCATGTGGGCTTGAGCTTCATGACTCCTCCCCTACACCTCTCTTTGCACAGATTTCTCTACCCAGCCTGGGTTCTTGACTGACTACTCTAACACCACCCCCACAGGAGAGGAATCTGTGCTGTAGGCCTGCCCCCCATGGCTCCCATTTATTCTGGCACTAGCCCCATTTTTACTTTGGGCAATCACCCCTCTTTCACTGTCAGTGCAGGAGGTTGCCCCTACCTACCTGCTGGAGGGGTGGGCATGTGGCCAGGTTCTGCCAGTAAGAGAACAGCATCTCTTGGCCACAGTGACTGGTTCAGGCATGGAAGTATGCAAGCCCAGCATCTCAGTGCAAGCTCCCTTCTTGCTATATCATCAGAAAGAGGGACCAACTATTTCTCTATTACTTGCCACCTGAGAAAACTTAATAGGAGCAATTAAGATCTAAGTCAGGAGCATATTTGACAACAATGGCAAAAAATGTCTTCAAAAATCAGAATCAAGAGTTGGAGAAAGAAAGAAAGGATTCCTGGTATCTCCTGTATCCAGTCTTAGCTAGATAAGACCCCTATTCGTCTCTATCAAAAATGCAAAGTAAAGTTCTTACTCTTCTTCTTTAAGGCAGGCAGGGTTGGATTTTTGTCACCTGAAACCTGACTAATATAATCAACAATATTGGTTCAACTCCTTCATCCATCTCATCTTAAATACTGTCACAATGCCATCCCTGAATCACCTGTCTTTGTAATTAGCCCTGGCTCGAGGCCTATGAGGCTACCTGGAAATGATGTCTATAGGACCCAGCAGAGCCAACTGCAGCTTGAAGCTAACATCAATGGTGTTTTGCTCCACTGACTTCTTATTCAGCTTTAATCAGTGCATAAGTGCCATGGTCTTCTCATTTAAACTTTTTATTGACCACTGATTGAGAGCCAGGCTTTGGGCTCGATCATGGGGAACCAGGTAAATAAAGAAGGTTAACTTCTCTATTCTCATGAGGTTGCATCTCAGTCGAGGAATACATGGGAAGATCAGAAATAAACAAATTAGCTAATTAGGAAACAAAAGATTTTCAGAAAGTGATGTTATGAAAGGAAAAAAAAAACTATAAAATGAAAAAGAACCCCAACATTTCATAGAGTGGTCAGAGATTCAGGGTTTGCTAGGCTTGCTAACCTTTGAGCTGAGACCTGAGTGATAAGAAGCTGAGGAATGTCTGAGGCAGGAGCATCCTAGGTAGAGGGGCAAGAAGATACAAAAGGCCCTGAGGTGGACAAGCTTAGTGGGTCCAAGAAACACACAGGAGGCCAGGCCAGGGCCCTTAAAGGGGGGGGGTGAATTGTGAAGTGTGGCAGGAGAACAAAATGAGAAATTAAATAGATTTACAGGTGCACAAAACATTGCTCATGATCGGCATGCACCATATACTCAGAATAATCGTGTTTTCTTTCCTTCTTTATTCAGTGGTATTCAAACTCTCCCAAGTTTCCTGGATTGAAAGTATAGTCATACCTGGGGTCATACTGGTGGGCAGAAGCCAGATCACGCCGGAGCTGAAAGACCATAGAAAAGCATTAGACTACCCTGCTCCCCTGGAAAGCTGGTAGAGGGCTTCAAGCGAGGGAATGGCTAGTCTGGGTCATGTTTTTAACAAATTATTTTGGCTATTGTGTGGACAATGGATTTTGGGGAGTGAGACCCCTTAGGAGGCTACCATAGTAGTAAGTGGAGGGGATAGCAGTTAGACTAAAGAGAAATGAATGGACAGGATATATAAGGAATGTAGAGCTCACTGGACTTGCTGATGGACTATGTAATTTTCAGTGTCCCACCTGTACCCCTAACCCCAGCTTCCAACTTCCATACCTGCATCTCTGGCCAGAGAACTTTCCCCCTTGAACCTCAGAGGTTACTCTGCCCAAGTGCTGAGGGCAGGAGGTGGGAGGGCCTGAGGAATAACACACACCTGCCACTCCCACTAGCAACCCTGCTTCAACTTTCAAGAGTTGGTGCATAAAGATCCCAGCTCCCTTCCCACTTGGGTTTGATATTCTGAGCTGTGCTTCCCTGAGTTTCCCCATGGGATTGGGCTCCTTAGCACTCACCCCTTTATTAGCTACCTTCCCCTCCTTTCTCTCAGGTCCCTCCAGAAGGATGGGCAAATACCAGCCCCCTATGGCATTCATGGGCACAAGGTTAGCCCAAGCCACTTCTTTAGTCCTCAAGTGATGAAGGCCTAGACCTTAAGAGTGGCTGCCTAAGGGGCTCCCCTTCTCCACCTGGAAGGGGGGATCAGAATGCTGAGGTCTGGAGGAGCTAAAGGCTTCACCTATATCAAAGTTCTCCCTCCTCCCTAAAAATTCAGTTAAACTAACACCTCTGGTTTATTTATTTATTTATTTATTTATTTTGAGACAGAATCTCACTTTGTCACCCTAGGCAGAGCCCTGTGGCATCAAAGGTCGTAGCAACCTCAAACTCTTAGGCTCAAGTGATCCTCTTGCCTCAGCCTCCTGAGTAGCTGGGACTACAGGCACCTGCTACAACACCCAGCTAGTTTTAGAGACAGGGTCTTGCTCTGGCTCAAGTGGTCTCAAACTCCTGAGCTCAAGCAATCCACCCGCCTTGGCCTCCCAGAGTGCTAGGATTACAAGCGTGAGCCACCAAGTCTAGCATATACGTCTGTTTTAGACAAAGTTTCTACAACACACCCAGAGAAATGGGGCAGGGGAAGCCATACTGAGTTCATCAGCCATGGGAACATGCCACTTCTAATGGGATTAGAGGATTAGCAGCAGCCTTGGCAAGGGACAGAACAGACTCCAGGGAAAGGAAGATGGACAAATACTCAAAATGGAAATAGTGGTTATTCCCAGGTTGGGGAAATTAGGGATTTCCCCCCTTTTCTTGACTATGCCCTTCAAATTATCTCACATGTACAATGTGTATGAGAAATAGGATAATCACCAAGTCTCTGAGTATCTCTCCACTGGGAAAGCAGCAAGATATTACTCAACCAAGTGATAAAGGCAACTTTATAGCAATAGTACACGTGGACTTCATCAGCTCGTGGCAGGTGCACTGGGGAGAACCCAGCACCACCTCCACGTGGTTCTGCCCAGTCAGGGAATCAGACAAGCTTAAGTCTACAGACTTCCCACAGAACAAGTGGTCTATATGCTCCAAAAATGTCAAAGTCATCAAAGATATAGAAAGACTGAAGAAATGCTCTAGAGTAGACTAAAGATAAGCAACAAGTCCAAATTGTAGTCGAAAGTGCATTAGTAGGACACCAGGGGTATGATGAAGGTGAGATAATGGAACTACATCAATGTTAATTATCTGATTCCATCACTAGACTGTGGTTATTGAGGGGAAACACAGATTAAAGCATTTACAGATAAAAGGCCATCATTCTGGGTGAAGGGTATATAGGAACTTTTTGCATAATTCTTGCACTGCTTTTATAAGCTCAAAATTATTTCAAAATGAAGTCTGGCCAGGCGTGATGGCTCACGGGTGTAATCCTAGCACTTTAGGAGGCTGAGATAGGAAGATCACTTGAGTCCAGAAGTTCAAAACCAGTCTGAGCAAGACCCCTTCTCTATCCAAAATAGAAAAACTAGCTAGGCATGGTGGCATATGCCTGTTGTCCCAGCTACTCAGGAGCTGAGGTAGGAGGATTGCTTGAGCCTGGGAGTTTGAGGTTGCTGTGAGCTATGATTAATACCACTGTACTCTAGCCTGGGGAACGGAGCGAAACCCAGTCTCCAGAAAAAAAAGAAAAAGCAAGAAAAGTTTAAAAAGAAAATAGGTCTTAACTCTATAATCAGAAAAAAATCAATAGAAAAGAAAATGTGTCTACAGTCATAGCCTGTGCTATGAATCCATGAGATACATTTCTGCTGTCAGCAAATTTCCCAACAGCCAGAGAAAGAACAAGGAACAAAAGCGGAGTGCCGCCCTGCCCTCCTGAGCTGTCAGAGTCCCAGACGTAAAGCTGGCCTCTCGGGGGCTTTCCTGAAAGATAAGTGCTGATAAGGCCTGTAGGTCATCTTCGTCAGCTGCGGCCCCCCAGCTAGCTGAGAGGGGCCAACCCTTCCAGCGCTCAGCCAGACATAAGCCAGAGCAGAGTGTGTTTCTTTTAAGCTGAAGCTGCAGCTGCTGCACCCACCCTGGGTAGGAGCAGCCCCTTGGTGGGGTGCCTGCCACAGTGAGGCCCTGCAGGCGCCCCTTTTGAAAGAGGCCAGGAGGTCACGGACAAAAAAATCTTTCAGATTTACAGGGATGGAGATTGAACTTCAGCATTCTGTTTGGATCAGTTCAAGAAACCGCCAAATCAATATCACTCTCAGTAAAAAGATAAGCTACAAAAACAACTAGTGGCCTACACCTGAATCTCTGACCACATCTAGTGCAGAGGGGACCGTGGAAAATGTGTCCTTTGTCAACCTTTCGGCAATGTCCTCTGGGCGCTGAGTGAGCCTGTGACCTGTGACACAAGCTTCTGGAAGGGCAAAGGACCAATTCCTCAGCGACCAAATTCTCCACAAGAACAACCGCAAGAGTCTTTCCTAGCCAGGCTGACCACACTGACAGGTTGTTCCAGGAAAGTATTACTTTCAAACACTGTCCAGTCAAGGTTTGTGCCTGGTCCCCCTTTAGGCAGGGGCTGCAGTTGGGCATCTCCATGAGGACTGGAGCAGACAGAAGCCATAATCGCAATAGATGTGAGAAACTGTATTCTCTCCCGCTTTAATTTCGGGGGAGGGGGGTGGTCCTCTGCTTTTTTTAAGTACTAGAAGACATACCAATGAATCAAATCTCTTCTGTGCGTCGCAGTCAGACTGAGAAAGAGGACCTAGGCTGCAGACAGCGCTGTTGCTGGACAGCGGGTTCCCTGAGCCTCTGGGAGGAGCGCTGCAGCAGGCGCGGAGACACACTGCCCCCACGCGGTGGCTCTGCCTTCCCACCGGGCGCTTTCACCGCCTCCACCTCCGCAGGGATGTGGGAGTTAAACCATGGGGTGTGTCAAAAGCCACCATACAGAAGGAAGACGGGAAACTGTAAGTAAACATACCTTTATTTACAAATACTCATCACAAAATTTTACAAAGAGGTGGACAACATGTGGAGAATATTTTATAAATATTATAGCTAAACATTAGTTTATGGACAACTAGTTTGGGGTTTTGGGGGGTTGTTTTGATTTTCTTTTTTGTTGGTTTGTTTTTTGTTTTTGTTGTGTTGTTTGGATTTTTTTTTTTTTTTTTTGAGATGGAGTCTGGCTCTGTCACTCTGGGTACAGTGCAGTGGCGTCAGCCTAGCTCACAGCAACCTCAAACTCCTGGGTTCAAGTGCTCCTCCTTCCTCAGCCTCCTGGTAGCTTGGACTATAAGGTACAGCATTACCACACCTGCCCAGGACTTTTTCTACTTTTTTTTCTTTTAGTAGAGATGAGGTCTCACATTCAGGCTTATCTCAAACTCCTGAGCTCAGGTGATCCTCCTGTCTTGGTCTCACAGAGTGCTAGGATTACAGGTGTGAGCCACAATGCCCAGCCGGGCATCTGGACTATGTGAGAGTGGGAAGGAAAATATTCCAAATGTGGAGCTTGAAGCCATGGGTTAGGGGCTGGCTCTGGAACTCAGGGAAAGTTGCTGAAATTTCCTGTTCTCAGCTGTATAGGGTGGGGAGAATAATAAAAACCTGTGTTACAAAGATTACATGAGGAACATGTGTGATCTTTCCCTACTCAATACACACACATTCACATCCCACCATACATGTATGCACAAAAAGCAAGATAATGATTGTCCACCTTGTCAAAGGGATTGTAACCAAAACCCTGTCCCTCCTAATGTTATCCAGTACAGCCCAATCTAGCTCTTGCATTTCACCTGGGATAGTCTCACCCTCTGCATCTCACCTCCACAGAGTTCCCTAGCACTGAGACCCGACAGGCAAAAATCCAAGGTCAGAACCATCCTTCCACTGAGTGCAGGCCTAGTCCCCATGGGGGCACCTCTCCTCCCCTGCCTGGACTGTGCAATTGCCTCCATCCAGTGGCCTTCCTCCTCTCTCAGTCCTTCCTACTCTGCTCCTCACAGCTCTGCTGTGTGTGTGGCTTCTGGTTATAGAGGTTGTGCCTCCATTCTAAGTATCCATTCACATCCAAATGTTCCCAAACACTGCCACCAGCCAGCTCTCCATTTCCCATCCCTACATCCTAAAGTAGAAATCTCATCAGATCTGCTCATCTTTTGTAGCCAGCCCCCTGGTGTTCCAACCAGCCTATGCATGTGCCACTTGTAAGACCAAGGAAATAGTGTTATTCTGCATGAAATATGCCTGTGTTTTTCTGCATCACCTGGCAGGAGCCGGATAGTGAGGCATTTGGAGCCAAAGACCCAGTTGGAAGGTGGGGAGGGTGAGCCCCACCCGCTTCTTGGTGGCTGGCTCTGTGACCTGTTTCCTTCCAGGCAGCTGCCTCTGGATTTTCCTTGAACTCCAAGAACTACAAATATAGCCTGAAGCAGAGAGCAAAGCTTTGTGAGTGAAAGATGTGGCTCAGCCACCCTCACCGGAGTTCTGTGAGCCTATGCAAAACACACTTTTACCTTACATTTTAGGTTGACTTGTTACTTAGAATTATTTTAAAATTGGTGGGACATTGGCTCATGCCTGTAATCCTAGCACTGTGGGAGGCCGAGGCAGGTGGATTGCCTGAGCTCAGGAGTTAGAGACCAGCCTGAGCAAAAGCCAGATCCTGCCTCTAAAAATAGCCAGGCATTGTGGCAGTGCCTGTAATCCCAGCTATTCTGGAGGCTGAGACAAGAGAATTGCTTGAACCCAGGACACCATGGCACTCCACCAGGGATGACAAAAGGAGACTCTGCTCAAAAAAAAAAAAAAACCAAAACAGGCTGGGTGCTGTAGTTCATGCCTGCAATCCTAACACTTTGGGAGGGCAAGGCAGGAGTATCATTTGAGGTCAGAAATTCAATTTCAACCAGAGCAAGAAGATGACCCCCCCCCAATAGAAAAGTTAGCCAAAATTGGCTGCATGCACCTGTGGTCCCAGTTACTCAGGGGGCTGAGGCAGGAAGATAGCTTGAGCCCAAGAGTTTAAAGTTGCAGTGAGCTATGATGACACCACTATACCCTAGCCAGGGCAATAGAGTGAAACTCTGTCTTGAAACAAAACAAACCTCAGATCCCTGAGCTGTGTACCCCTTGGAGAAAGAGGTGCAGGTGGTTAAGAAGAGAGACTGCAAATCTATATTTTTCAATTTGTCCAAATGATTCTAGGGCCCAGTTGTTTTTGGAAATTAGTGGCTTGTGTGGACCAAACAGGAGAGGACTGCAGTCCAAAGTTCACATCCAGTACCATTCTTCACATCTAGGCATTCTCACGGATGTGTAGGGTCAATTGACTATCCTGCATCCCAACAACAAACACAAAGCAATGGAAACACCAGGAGGCAGTCTGGAAAGGCCACCTCTGACTGTTAACACACTCTTAAATGGAAATTCTAAACTGTTAAGTCCTTCTCCCTCTTCAGCAATCAACTCAAGCCTTAGCCAGTGACTGACACATCTCCCACCACTCACTACACATTGCTCGGTGACTTTAAGTCTTCCAGGAAACAAAAGATCCTTCCTCACCTCTTTGCTTTTGGGACCTGGCCCAATTGATTTAGTCTTGCTGAAAATGCACTCATTGGCCACCAGGTGGAGTAATGTCTGGATCCTACAAATGTCCCCCAGCTGCTAAAAACTCCCCAGCATGTAGATATTCTCTTTTTGGATCCGCCAGTAAAATAGCTTCATATTCAAGCCCTGTGTTGTTATGGTTTTGTACTGGATTGTAAATCTTAGCTTAGTTATCTGGGAAAGCCAACGGCCCAACACCTAGACCCGAGAAGTCTGCCTAACTTCTCTGAGCTTTGGTATTCTCATCTATATGTTCATATTTTCATATATTCATGATGACACCTTTGTGGCTGGCTGTCCTAAAGCACAGATGCTTTTGGTACAGCACCATGTCCAGGTCATGCAAATAAAGCCTATTCAGGATGCCACCTACCAGTTAGGCACTGGACTTGGGTGATTAAGTTAAAATAAAGCTGGTTTGTGAGTGAGGGGCAAATTCCATAGCATCCCATATCATGGACCAAGGGATAGTCTTGGCTGGATAAGTCAGTCAGATCAGGTTGCTATGATAAAAATACCACAGAGTGGGTGACCCTAAGCAGCAGAAATTTATTTTTTCATAACTGTGGAGCCTGGAAATCCAAGATCAAGGTGTACAAGATTTGGTTTCTTTTAAGGAGTCTCTTCTTGGCATGCAGATGGCCACATTCTCATTGGGCCCTGGACCCTGCCTCTTGGTGAAAATTTATCTCTGTCTGTGTCCCCAGTGTCTCTATTTGTATCCAAATTTTCTCTTCTTGTAAGGACACCAGGCAGATTGGATTAGGGCCCACTCTAACAACTTTATTTTAACTTAATCACCTCTTTGAAGACCTTATCACTAAATCTCTCACATTCTAAAGTACAGGAGGTTGGGACCTCAACATATGAGGAATGACAATTCAGCCCATACCTCTGAGGAAACTCAATAGAAAAGATCAGCAAGAGAAAAGAGTGCACATTTCCCCCAAGAAGTGGTCTCCAAAGTCCAGGCGTTCTATGAGAGACTTAGTGGGAGACTTAGCATAGATCTGCATTTCTTAAATCTCCAATGCACTACTGCACTGTTACAGGAAATGCTCTAGAGTAACCAGGTCAAGGAAGAGATGCACAAATCGGTTGGGCAGCAGTCTGGATTGAGTGAGAGTAGTTCATAGGAGATATCTGGGAAAGCCAGCTGCCCAATACCTAGAGACCTTGGAAAGTTGTAGCCCTTCCAGCCAGTGAAGGGCAAGAGCAATCTCTTGGGAGACAGAGCTTAAGCACCCTGCAGCACCTCATGCTGAGAGAGGCAGGATTTCAGAGAGCTCATTATCTGGACAAAGCAGGGCAAAAACCCAAGCTCATTATCCAGACAAAGCAGAGCAAAAACCCAATTTGAACAATTCTGTGAC
>CAUYQV010037151.1:0-13133 GCA_963574575.1 Galagoides demidoff
TGTGGTCCCAGCTACTTGGGAGGTGGAGGCAGGAGACTCGCTTGAGCCCAGGAGTTGGAGGTTGCTATGAGCTGTGATGCCATGGCACTCTACCCAGGGGGATAGCTTGAGGCTCCGTCTCAAAAAAAAAAAAAAGAAAAACAGCATTAGCTCAACCACCTATGACAAAAGTTACCATGGGTTAAAACCTAGTAATCAACTAACAGTATTAAACAAGCTAGACAGCAATTTCAGGGAGAGGAGAAAAAGAATACCAACCTCTGGCAAACAGAATAAATTACAGTTGCAGAAAATAGCATTCTCTCTGGCAGGCCATTCTAGTTTACTTTACTTTAGAGAAATGGGTCAAAGAATTCTAAGTGATGAACTATGACCTTACTTATTAGAAAGACAGCTTTGCTAAGAATATAGTTATTTCTCTTATAGCTAATATGTTGGATTGACTGTGGGTACTATACTGTGAGGACTTGTAAGTAACAAAGATATGGTAGCTATAAGGCCTGAGAATCAAACCAGTGGGACTGCTAAGAAACATCAGACTCTCTCCTTGAAAACAATTCTATCTACCTAAAAGCCATTACGCTTTTTAAGATATATTTGCTCAACTCTAATCTCATCCATTAGGTACTGACTTAAGACTTTAGTTCTCTGGGGTAATCTTCTTTTCAAGTTCTTGGGGAAGAATTTCAGGGACCGTGACTTAAAAACTATAATTTGCTGATAAGTCTTTATGTAACAATATGGGGATTTACTACAATTAACTAAATGCTTTGTTTATTTCAGAAGGCATGCTCCTTAGCAAGACATAAGAACAGCAAACTTTGCTTGGTATTTATCACCTCTGAACAATTCAATCTCCAAACATGAGAATATATTTGACTTTTACTATTATTCACTGGTTTTTAAGGGATTTTTATGATCATATCCTTCATTCTATGAATGCCAGCACCATGAGCAAAAGAAGTTATAAGTATCAGAAACAACAGGGCTGTGACAAATACGGGTCACAATCCAAGTTAACAGGTCACATCACAATATGGGGAAAAGGCTAGATGTGAACAATTACCAAAGGACAAGGTAGTCTGTGGTAGCTGAGATGGGAGAGAGAAAACCACAATTAAGCTTTGTAGGGACAGGCTGTTCAGTCCCTGGGCCAGTGTTAAGCAGAGACACAAGTGCTAATCTAAGCTTTTAAAATTAATTTAGATAAAAAGGAATTATTCCTCTACTATGCTAGAATATGATCCTCTTAGTGTTATTTAACATATATGTACCTATTTGAATAACGGAGAAAAAGTGTTAGTATTTCCAGGGTGGTGAGAAATGAAGAGGAGGTGTAAAAGAGATCCCATGCATAATACTGTGTTTGGTATAATACCATAAATTGCAGTTTCTCTGGATTAGATTCAATCAAAGTGACTATGCAAGAGACAGACAAAATACATAATCGCTGACCTTTAGAACCTTGACTTTTCCCCTGTATTCTAAAAAAACGCATTAAATATGTTTAGTTCCTTTTGTGCCTTACAAGAGGCATAGCGGAGTGTGCATAAAAATAGAACCACTATTTTAATATCATAATATTTATCAGTATTGTTAATAGTCAAAAGTACAGACTGTATCAGTGTAAAAGATAATCAGTATAAAGGTTATCTTCATTAGTTTGTGTAATAGTGATTATATTTCTTTTAAAAATTAAAATCCAGAGAAATACTAACATCTATGAAGAGTAGCAAACAAACTGATTTATTATGTACTGTAGCAGCCCATATAGCCTATAGCTAGGAGGAGTGAGAGTTGTAAGAAATACCTGTATAGCTCAATAATGGAATATCTTGGTGAAAAGGGCATGGAGAGGGATTTAGTGCTACTAGCAAGCATGAGCGCTCACAAGATGAGAGTAGTGGTGAATTGGCAGTCTCTACACCTGTGGTGTTGAGAGGCACGAGATCAGCCTTACATTAGGCTGGAGGAGAAGGCATTTGGGAGCATGTGCATTCTATCACGGACCTGCTTACTCTGACTCTGTCTCCTCTCCAGCCTGCAGAACACCAGCAAGGTGTCTCTCTGCTGAAGATCACTAAGCTCTGCTAAAGACTAAGATCTATCTTTCTAAGAAGACTGCTTTACTCTCTCTAAGACTCTCTCTCTCCTGCTAAAGTAGATAGCCCTCAGGCATCTAAGAGAAACGGTTCCTGATCAAGGTAGCTTAGCAGTTCGCATCCAGAACCTCATTAAGCTGGGCCGAAACCTGACCAGTCCTGGGCCCTGATAGTGTACATGTATGGGGAGCATCAGGTGTGGGCATGTAATGGGAATTATGCAGTCTCAGAAGAAAATTAAATTCAAAGTGTTTTTGAAAAATTGATTTCTTGTTGTGAGGAGAAATGTTTTGTCAATACTCACCTGCCACCATCCATCCTCATGTCCAAGGGGCCATCCTTCCGAAGGGAAAAACCTCTTTCAGGAGTATCAAGTTGCATGGAGGAACACCCAAGATCCAAAAGAACACCATCAAAAGATCCTGGCTGCACGCCAGCTTTCATTAATAAGGCTTCTGCTTGGCTGAACTGCCCCAACAGAGCTCTGATCTGTTTCCTGTGAATAAACCAGGAAATAGAGAAAACATTTTGTTAGTCTTTCTTTCTTTCTTTTTTTTTTTTTTTTTGCAGTTTTTTGGCTGGGACTGGGTTTGAACCCATCACTTCCGGTATACGGGGCCAGCGCCCTACTCCTTTGAGCCACAGGTGCTGCCTGTTAAAGTCTTTCTTAAAGTCTATGATCAATGGAAGGGAGCACATTCTACTACTAGATGGTTTAACCAATGCATATTTACTGAGTGTCAACCACATGCTTAGTACTATATAAAGACATTTGAATGTGGAAGCCATATGTCTTTGGGATCAAACACTAGAGCTGCCTTAATATAATTTTATTATTGTCAAAGATATAATTATGTACCTTTGTGAAGTGATATATTTACATTCATGAATTAGAAAAATTCCTTTGTCCAACCAAGTCTTGCATTCTCCTCCCCCCCTTTTTTTGGAGACAAGAGTCTCATTCTGTTTCCAGGGGAGAGTGCCTTGTTGTCTGCCTAACTCATAGCAACCTCAAACTTCTGGATTCAAGTGATTCTCCTGCCTTAGCCTCCTGAGTAGCTGAGACTACAGGTATCAACATGCTAATTGTTCTATTTTTGGCAGGGACAGGGTTTTGCTCTTGCTCAGGCTGGTCTTGAACTGTTCAGCTCAAGCTATCCTCCCACTTTGGCCTCCCAGCATATTAGGATTATAGGTGTGATCCACTGTGTCAGGGCTTCTTCCATTTTTTCATTAAAGAAATTCTTAGATCAACAGATAAGAAAAAGCACATGCCATTCTACCAAAAGAATAACTTGTAACAAGTCAATTTAGATATAATAAGTAATTTTTGAAATCATAGAAAAAGATATGTGAGGTATGTTCAAGCCACCCACGTTAGCTTTCTCCATGTTTTATGCAGCTACACACTTGAGGAATAAAATGATGACTAAAATAAATACGTTTGATCCTGCAATTCCTCTACTAGTTGTATATCCAAAAGACCAAAAATCACTTTATAACAAAGATATTTAACTGGTTTTTAAATCTTTCTGCCATTCAACTTCACTGGTGGGATAAGGGAGGGGCAGTGAGGACAGTCATTGTTTTAATTACTTCCTATTCACCCCATCAGTGAGTGTGTGATTTCATTCTAAGGTTATGGAGAAGGTCAGGCACAGGACATTCAACACTGGACAGGTGAGAAAGTTTTACTAATCACATGTATTCCCCTCACAGCCCAGGGGAAGAAGATTCCACATGCCAAGGAGGGCCACATGAGGGTTGAATCCAGAGACACAACAGACAAGCAGGGCTTGTGGAAAGCAGGTCCTACAGTATGAATAGGTTGGGGTGCCTTTTGTTTTTCAAGTAAAGATGTGATTGGCTTGTTTGGCTAACTCCTTGGACTGGCAGGGTACTGAACTTGCTTATTAGGCATGAGAAGGAATTGCCCTAATCCTTTTGATAAAGAAGGTAGTTTGATTAGGGAAGCTTACCTGCAAGAACATAGTGGGGAGGGGAATTTTCAGTTATGCAATTTGAGAAAAAATTAATGTTTTTATAAATATATATTAAAAGTATATGTCATATATAAAATACACATATATCTATCTCCTACCGGTTGTTTTACTCTGTAGAATCTTGGTGGATATATCTCAGCTACATTAGTTCAGGGTAGTCATAAAGTTCGTGTACAATTTACTATTAAATTGCACATTAACTTTATGGCCCCCCTGTATAAGAGTAAAATATACTCAAGAAAGTATTCCTGGAAAAAAATAAAATAAAAAAAAATAAAAATAAAGGTAAAATAAAATTATGCCTATCGTCCACTGAACTCAACTTGAGCATAATGCTGTCTTCCACAAATGGCAAGAATACATGACATTGGGCCTTAATGTGAGGTTTTATACCACAGTCATCTAGGTCATGTTTGAACATTCTCAGTAATAAGAATTCACTACTATTTTGCTAGACAGTTCTTTTTAGTTGATAGCTGTTTTATCACTATTTCTATAACTTTTGTCCTAGTATTACTCTATATAAAACAACTTGAAAACCTATTCCCCAGAGCAGCCTTTGCACACATGCACTCTCAGCCAATATAAGGGACATTTTTTGGCTTTCTCTTGGTTTGTAATCTCCCTGTTCCAAAATTTCAGCCATGTATTTTGGGAAACATTTATCATATCCATGATAATTTATATTTCATCTCAGCTAGCTTATAGTATCTAGTTATTTAACCAAACACTAATTTAAGTGTTGCTATGATGGTATTCTGTAGATGTGGTTAATATCTACAATCAGTTGATTTTAAGTAAAGGCTACTTATTACCTTCAAGAAAGGACTTACAAGCAAAAAATAATGCTTCCCAGAGGAAGAAATTCTGCCTTAAGACCGCAACATCAGCTTCTACCAGAGTTTCCAGACTATTGTCTTCCCTGACAAATTTCATATGTCAGACTATACAATCATGTGAGATTTTCTGAAATAAATTCCTGTACATACACTAAACATACAGATATATACACACACATCATATATGCTTATATATAACACAGTGTATATATCATATTTG
This sequence comes from Galagoides demidoff, assembly GCA_963574575.1. NCBI lineage: Eukaryota > Metazoa > Chordata > Mammalia > Primates > Galagidae > Galagoides > Galagoides demidoff. The sequence goes on from CAUYQV010037151.1 coordinate 5,165, forward strand.
TGTATGTATGTATATATCTGTCTCCTAATAGTTCTGTTCTGTGGAGAATCGGACAGATATTTTTAAAGCAAACTTCATAGGTCATTGGTTATTTTATCAAATTCCAATAGAGGAAATGATTTGTAAATGAAAATCAGACCAATGAGCTGTAAAACTCAAGACGACAGATTTCTGATTGGCTAAGATACTTTGCATATATCCTTCCCATGGTCACTATAATCCGTTTAGAGATTGGCATGTGTCACAACTCTGGCCAATGAAGATATAAGATATACCTAGTGATGTGGTGAGGGAAGAAGGTTTTTCTGACCCTCAGTTGACATGAAAAAAGCAGTACATAACCCTGATTATTGCTGGCAGATCAGAAGATATCAGTTAGTTTTGGCCAACACTGTAGAAAGCTGAGAGAAAAATTAACCAGGCCACTGAATTGAGCCTTACCTAAAACACAACACCTGCCTCTCTAATTTGAGTTCTATGAGCCCATAAATTACTTTTATTCTTAAAAACAATTTGAGTTGGTTTTTCTTTCACTTGCAACTGAAACATCCTAACTATTGTAACTATCATATTCATAAGTTTTCTTTTGTCTAACCCATACATCTTGTTTCTTCAGCCACTCTCCATAGCCAAAATCTTTCACTATGCTGGCTGCTCTTCTCTGAATGTGTTCCAGTTTGCCTATGTCCCCAGATCTGAATTCCATAATGATTAGCACAGAATAAAGCAAATTCTTGCTTCCCTTGTTCCAACTTTATACTAATACAGCTCAAGATCAAAACAATTTTAGAATTTATTTCACACTGTTGACATATGCTATCTAAATCTCTTTAGTCTTTTTTGTTTTTTTTTTGAGAAAGAGTCTCACTATGTCACCCTCTGTGGAATGCCGTGGTGTCACAGCTCACAGCAACCTCAAACTCTTGAGTTTAAGAGATTCTCTTGCCTCAGCCTCCCAAGTACCTGGGACTACAGGTGCCTGCTACAATGCCCAGCTATTTTTTTGGTTGCAATTCTCGTTGTTTAGAACCTGCCAGCCTCAGTGTATGTGGCCTGTGCCCTATTCACTGTGCCACGGGAGCCTAGCCTCTCTCTAGTCTTTTTCATGTTCATTGCTACTAAGTCTGTTTCCTCCATACTGTACTTGGCCAGTTTTGATACTTTTTTTAATCTAAGTACACTGCAGCCCTTTTAAGATTCAGGAATTATCTTTAACTACAAAGGTCTTTTTGATACTGCAACAAAAGCCTATAACAAATCACTACTGTCCAACCTTAATTCCTCAGAAATTATAGCTATTATCCTGTTCTCAGCTAATACACCTGCAAAACAAACATAAAATTTTATAGAGGATGTTGGCATGCTTGGGTCTCCTGAAGCTTAACTATTTAATACACAATATTCAGTTTCATGACTCACTGTGAGTAAACAACAAAGATGTATTTCTGTGGTACAAAATTCCATGTAATTGTGTTTAAGTATGAAAAGATCATATGAAAAAAGTAATTATGATGTAATACTACAAAATAAATGATGTGTTTAAGGTTGAGTTTTCTTATACAACATCAGTTATGTGTTTCTAGAATTGTATAGTTCTCATAATAAAGGAAACATCCACAAAGACTGTGTGGACAAATCTGTTGAAAATTCAGCTCCATCTTCAGATCCTGGAGCATTACCTCACGTAGGCAATTATGTTAAGGTGAATTTTCCTGGATAGGCAGATTTCATGCCCGTTTTTTCCTTCCCTTGTTCCAAAGCTCTCCCTCCTTCTATTTCTTTCTTCCATTCCTTCTCTCCTTTTTTCTTCAAATTTTAAACTTTTGATATTTTTACATATGTATTTTACAAATGTTATAAAACAAGTAATACAAAAATATGAGTTGGCAAGGGAGGATCATGATGGTTACAAAAAATAGACAAGCTGTAACTACAAACGTACCATGTGTTCAAATCACTGTTGTCATCATTGTCATTACCCTGTGCTCGCTAGAGTGTAAATAGAATGTTGCTTGTGACTCACAGTACATACTAAATGATAATGGTTTCTACAATCCCACCCCATAAAAGTGAAGGGACTTAGCATTGAAATGCAAACAATACCTTGATTGTGTGTAGTCATTTTTGAGGTTTTTTTTTTTTTTTTTTTGAGACAGAGCTTTAAGCTGTCACCCTGGGTGAGTGCAATGGCATCACAGCTCACAGCAACCTCCAACTCCTGATCTCAAGCGATTCTCCTGCCTCCACTTCTCAAATAGCTGGGACTACAGGCACCCGCCACAACACCTGGCTATTTTATGGTTGCAGCCATAATTGTTTGGCAGGCCTGGACTGGATTTGAACCCGGCAGCTCAGGTGTACATGGCTGGTGCCTCAGCCGCTTGAGCCACAGGCGCCACGCCACTTTTGAGGTTCTTTGACTGTAAAAGTATTGTTAATCCTGACACTAGCAAGTTATCTGCACTTGGAGTACAAATTATGAGTCTATTTTACTTACTATAAAGGAGTAGGTGCGCTCTAGTACCTATCTGAAGCTGGTGCTGTAAACACTGTGTACTTGATTTAAGACTGAACATGAAACTTCATCATTTTTTTAAGTGCATAGTCTAATAATAAGGGTTGAGAATAAATTACCTACTGGGCATGGGAGCTTACTCCTATGATCCTACTACTTTCGTAGGCCAAGGTGAGAGGATCACTTTGAAACCAGGAGTTCAAGACCAGCCTGGGCAACATAGTAAGACCCTGCAACTACAAAACAATAGAAAAAAATTAGTAGGATATCGTGGCACATGCTGGCCATCCCAGCTAGTTTAGAGGCTGGGGCAGGAAGATTACTTGAGCCTAGGAGCTTGAGGTTGCAGTGAGCTATGATGACACCACTACATTCCATCCCAAGCAACAGAATTAGAGCCTATCTTAAATGGAAAAAAAAAAAAAAAGATAAATGACCCTAAAAATTTAAAAATTGGATCCAACTCATAAGGTTAAGTACCTTGTACTTAATGAGTACTCATCTACCTTGGCCTTAGAAATCTAAAACTCCTATGGTTTATAAGGTGCTTGAAACAGAGGGGTACTTTTTGCTACAATAAATAATTTTGTTTCAAGGATAGAAAGAAGGATGTGTGTAGGGACCTAGTCATATTAGCATTAAGGAAATGTGGAGCAAATAGGAGGATTGTAACCGTCAGCCAAACTTTCCCTAAAAGGGAAAACAGCAACTAGTTGTGAAGGAATTGAGGTTTGAGGTATTAAGGTATGGATTTAGAAAGAGATTCAGATATGAAAGAGTAAGTTAGAGATGTAATGTATTAGAACTGTATTGATGCCTATAGTCAGGAGTAGCAGCAAAGACAATCAGAAGCTTAGGTCACCTAAGCTACACATTAGGTCACCTTCAATTTCACTATTAAGAACCCTGTGGTGAAACATAAGGGCATGCTGAGCTAGCAGATAGATATACAGGAAGCTCTGATCACGTGGACCAAAGTAAAAGGCAGAACAATGCAAAGTGTAAGGCAACTGACATTAGGAAGCTGCCAGAAATAGTACCCAGATACTCAATGAAGCCTGTTACATTGACCTTAAAGTGATTTGCATCCAGGGTCCACTCTAACATAAACTTTAATCATTAGGGGATATACCTAGGTAATAATATCCCATAAGAGTACAAGAAGAGTAAAATTCAAACACTTCGTTTTGGGGGAAGGTCTGCTTATGGTGGATGTAAGTGCTTCTCACATCAGTATCAGCATTAATCTGTGTTAATTCATAGTGGGCTACCTATCTGCCAGTTATTAAATTTTACTGGTGTGCAGACAAAGGGCAGAGGCATTGGCTGCTTTTACCACATTAGGCCCCCTCAGCCAGAGATTCAGAGCGAGCCTCAACAGTGGATGAATGCATAGGTCACATCTAAGGAATAGTAATAGCAAACACAGAGTGCTTTCTATGTACTGTGTACTGGAACTTGTGCTAAGCACTTTAGTCATTAACTTATTTTATCCTCATGATAACCTTATGAGGTAGGTGATATTACAGCCCACATTCTGAAGACAAGGCAATAAGCATAAAAGAGTGAAGTAACTAATCCGAGTCACACAACTAGAAAGAGGTGGAAGAGGAATGCAAACTCCATCCAGGCCAGCTCCAGAGTTTATGTTCTCAACCACTACACTGTACTCCCTCCCAAATTTCTACTTATTTAATATCAATTCAGACTCCCCCTCTTCACTATCATGATCTACAAATTTGCCTAGTTTGTCTAATGTTTTATTAAAATGATTTAATTGTTTTTGTTTGCCATCTCTTCATAGCTACAGGCCTATGGATTTAGCACTCAATAAATATTTGCAAAATAAGGCTTATCTACCAGGTGCTAAACAGCGGAATACAAAAGTGAACAGGAGCACACACTACAGAAAGGTATGTGAACGAGCATACATAAATCAATGAGGAGGAGGTTTATTTTCCCCAATACAACAGGGCACTGTGGAAAAGGGAAGTAGCTTCTTAAGGCTAATGCTTAAGCCCTGGCTATGTTACTTACTAACCCTGTGGTATCTGACGAGACACTTAATTTTCCTCCCCTGTATCTCACACTGCTTCATTTTCCTCCTTTGAGGTAGCCTAACATGGTAGAAATACTTCAAGGAGTTTTGGAGTTAGGCTGAATCAGACCATTAGCTTTCCATTAAGACTCGGATTTCTCATTTGTACTACGAGGATGATAGAACAAAATTCCAACTTCACAGAGCTGTTGGGAAGTGTATATTAATTAATTTACAGAACACCGCCTACTAAAATGCCTAGGCATAGAAGGACTTTAATAAACGTTACATCTCTCTCCCTCTCCAAACTGGTTTTCTTTCCTTTGATATGATTTTGTCACTGTGCTGGCAATTGAGAGCTGGGAGCAATGGCAAGGATTTGCTCCAAGCACACCAACTGCAGGGCATATGGATTGTGTGTGACCTTTAGACCATTAAAGAATGTTTCTCCAACTTCTCTTATGCCTCACTATTATGCTGTATTTCTCCTTCCATTTTACCATGCTATTACTATAGTTTGACTGTTCATCTTTTGATATGTTTACTCCACAAAGCTCTTTGCAGATGTAGTTATATCCAACATATTTTTGCTATCATATTGATGATTACTTCTAAATACTATTAAGTCCTATCCTTGTCAAAGATTATATTATATAGTAGAGATGGAATGAAAATATGTTATTTCTGATTAACATGATTTGCTCAAAATATTTGACAGTATTATCTTTACTGACCATTGTCTTTCCCATCAGGAGATACTTTAAAAAAAAATCAAAACTGATTTAGTGAGCATCTACTAAATGTCAGGCACTTTTCTAAGCACCAGAGCTTACATTCTAAAAGGAAACATTTAAATAATCCCAATATTATATAAACAAATGCCATTAGTATTACATAAACTGTTACAGAGATAGGAAACTTCTTTCAACACAATTCAGAAGGCCAGCAAAACCTAATCAAAATTTAAGAAAAACATTAATGTAGCACAAGAAGAAAAAAAAAAGGCTAATCTATGTCATGGATAAAATAACAAAGTAACAAAAATTAACACAGCATGAGCAGAACAGATTGGCTACATACTAAAATCCATGAAGCAGGGAGAGATGCAGTACTGAAGATAAGGAGAGACCTCGAGGTTAGAGAGAGAGCTTTTTAAAATTGCTTTAGAATATTAGAGACTTAATAAATATTTATTAAATGAATATATAATAATTTTAACATGAAAGAACTCTTTTGGTCTTAATTTTAGGCCAACATCCTTAGCTGATAAACCATACAAAAATGTGATTTTCCTAAATATGTGATCTGAGGTTTCATTACACTATAACATTATAAACGAGATAAGAAAATGAACAGGAAAGAATTTTTGTAAGAAAATTCCTTTGGTGAGACTTCTTTTTTCCTCGATTTTCGTAACATAGTACTTTACTCTTTTTATATAATATTCAAACACTGAATCCTTGATTCCATATAATTCTTGAATACTTGTTTAAATCCTACTGCTCCACTCTCCCCATTCCCCCACTTATTCTCACTTTCGTATAAGGCCTGATTGTTCCAATGCCTGATGATAATTTCTTGTAGACATTTGTAGAGCTCATTTGGCATGCAGTACACACTACTTTGTAATGTTATTTACCTTTTACATATGCATCTTGCTGCCTCCCATGGACCGTGTCGTACACTTTTTATTCTACATTTTCAGCATCCCCAAAACAGTGTTTAAACTTTTTTTTTTGAGGTAGAGTCTCACTTGATTGCCCTGGTAGAGTGCAGCAGTATCATCATAGCTCACTGCAACCTCAAAATCCTGGGCTCAAGCAATCCTCTTGCCTCAGCCTCCTGAGTACCTGGGACTACAGGAGCACATAATCATGCCTAGCTAGTTTTTCTATTTTTAGTAGAGAAAGGGGTCTTGCTCTTGCTCAAACTGGTCTCAAAGTTCTGAGCTCTATCAATCCTCTCACCTTGGCCTTCCAGAGTGCTAGAATTATAGACATGAGCCACTGCACCCAGCCAATTAAACATTTTTTTGATGATTTTAGGTGGTGATGGTTCTGAGAGACATCGAAATTTTTTAAAAGGCATCATACTGAAGAATGTAGTGATAACTCATTCAGTGTTTTTCAATATACTAAAATGTGATCAATGTGGTAATGAAGATATGCAAGATACACAGTATACTGATAGTTGCTTTGGAGACCGAAATAGATAGTGGTGCATTTATAAGCTTAACTGAATACAATTGTTACAAGGGCGCAGTTAGAAATGTATCTTTCACATTTCTAAGATTTATGAGAACCTTTAAAGCCACCTTATAACTACAGTCAATCAGTTTAACAGAGTGTGTGTTTTAAATTTTTGTTGATGATATCTTGCCACCTACAATATCATGAAAGAACTTAAATCCACTTAAAGAAAAAATGCTAGCACATTCTATTAACAAAGAAAAGAAAATTCACAATTCACACCAACCAAAGCGAGGGAATTCATTTAAGTTTAAATAATACATTGAAGAAAAAACTTTAAAGGATGATTGACAATACAATACTATTTAAACAAAATTCCTTCTTGGAGTATTTCCCTTCAGGGATACTTTTCCCAGAAAAAAAAAAAAATTATTTCATATGTAGAAAGATTTATTTTATGTACAGTCTGGTTTTCTCTGAGTAATAATTATCAAACAATATTTATAAAATGCCCTTTAAGAAGCTCCTTCTATGATGTCTAAAATGTCTGGTTCCTGTTTGCTGGAACTTTGTTCCGTTTACACAACCTTCACATCCAAATTCCTAGAAAGCTTACTGTGATAATTCGAATAAGAAGTGTCCATCTCTCCTTGGTATCATTTTCTAATACTTATACATTCCAAAGTAGTTTATATGAATTCAACCTCTAAATAATCACTATGCATATGCAGTGCCAAAATACCACATTGATTCTATCAGTTACTCAGGAAATTCTATCACAACTTCAACATTAATAGTTTGGAATTGGATGACTGCCTACGTCCAGGTCTGATTGAACCAGATGATTTAAACCAGTGGTCTCTAATTAATGGTGAATAATATAATTATTGAGAGAATGTATGAATTATGAATACTTTATAATTAACTCAAAAAATCAACATCAAGATAGATAAAGTGGGCTCGGTACCTGTGGCTCAATCAGCTAAGGCGCCAGCCACGTGCACCTAAGGTGGCGAGTTCGGATCCCCAGCCCGGACCCACCAAACAACGATGGCTGCAACCAAAAAATGGCCAGGCGTTGTGGCAGGCGCCTGTGGTCCCAGCTACTTGGGAGGCGGAGGCAGGAGACTCGCTTGAGCCCAGGAGTTAGAGGTTGCTGTGAGCTGTGATGCCATGGCACTCTACCCAGGGGGATAGCTTGAGGCTGCGTCTCAAAAAAAAAAAAAA
>CAUYQV010037159.1:0-43207 GCA_963574575.1 Galagoides demidoff
TGGCGGGCGCCTGTGGTCCCAGCTACTTGGGAGGTGGAGGCAGGAGACTCGCTTGAGCCCAGGAGTTGGAGGTTGCTATGAGCTGTGATGCCATGGCACTCTACCCAGGGGGATAGCTTGAGGCTCCGTCTCAAAAAAAAATCTGGTTTCAGACATTACCACTAATACTAATAATGATGGAGTTAATACATAATATTAAACATGGCCTCTGTTTCTTCAATGTTAAGTAAAAATTGTTTGAAGTCTAATCTTTTTAAAATCTATAAAATACTAAGGGTAAAAAAATTGACTTATAAATGTTTACAACCTTACACATAAATTGTTAGCAAATTAAATGATGTTGATGGATTACAGTAAAACATAAAAATTGGTTAAAGAAACAATTGACTTCTAGAATTAGATATTCTGATATTCTTAATCAGATACTTTTATTGTCTCAGCAATTATTTAAATTTGTTTGTTTGTAATTATTACTTTGAAGTTGGGCAATATTTATTTTTATATGTTAAAAACAACTTCTGTTATTTTCTAAATCAAGATAGAGTTTTCTGAGAGTTACAGTAGTCCTACTTGTTTGCCCTTTCAATAATCAAATTATATATTCAGATCCCCCACAAGGTATTTTCTGTATTAAAATTGGTCTCAAAGAACCACCATAGCTCCCAGAATGCTGTAATTACCAACAATGAGAACCTTTCATTTGGCTGTATTTAGGAGCTTTACAATAAAATACACTTACTAAAATTATATTATGTATTACTTATATAATAAATACTTTCTATTTGCATTTTATTTTCTATTTAGAAATACTATTCTTAGGTTTAAAGTGTACAAAAATCACAGTCTTTCTCAAACTGTAACACTGAGTGCATTTCTTTCATCAGACCATGAGACAAAGACAAATTAAGACCTTGATGAACACTCATCTAAACTATTGTACTTCTAGGAAATTAGGTAAATTCTAAGATGAGCCGTCCTCTAGAAACCTTGACTTTATCCAAGATCCCACAGACTTCCAAACATAAGTGGGAAAATACCTTTTGTTAAGAAGGCACCCTCCAGGTTCTCAGGAGGCTCTGCAGCTGATACTGGAATTTACATAACAAGACTCCTGGTGTAGGTTAGTTGTCAGGGCTTTAAAAAATAGTAACTAATTTAAAAACTGTGTATTATATATATATATATACTTATATAACAGGAATTGAATTTTCAACTTGGCACAGCATGACAGATTTTTATTATCGGCATCATCAGAAAAAGAAATTTAAAATTCTGAGCCTCCTCAAATATTGGGAAAGAATGCTCTCTGTTCAATTTCCCCAGAAATAGTCCTTTGAAGTTCCTCAAGCCTATGAAGACCACATCTGGCAAGCCCACAGCTAACATCATCCTCAAGGGAAAAAGTCCGAAGATGAAGAAAAAGACCAGGCTGTCCCGCACCACGTCTAGTCACTGTAGTACAAAAAGTCCCATTCAAAGCAGTGAGGAAGGCGGGAAAGCACCCAAATAGGAAAAGGAAAAGTAGAATTGCTTATTTGCTGACAAAATGATCTCATGTATATAACGCCCTAAAGAGTCTACCAAAAATCGTTACAATTACTAAACAAATCAAAGTTGCAGGCAACAGAATAACACACTAAAATCAAGAGCATTTCTATATACTAGCAAAAGATTATCTGAAAAACAAATGAAGAAAACAATCCCATTTACAATAGAATAAAAATAATAAAAGGCTCAGGAGGAAATTTAATCAACAAGTTGAAAACTGTGTATACTGAAAATTATAAAATATTGATGAGAGAAATTGAAGACTAAAGCAAATAAATTATAAGATAGAGCATGTTCATACATCGGAAGGATTAATACTGTTGCAATGCCCATACTACCCAAAGTCATCTATAGATTTAATTCAATCCTTATCAAAATTTTAATGTCATTCTCCACAGAAACAGAAAAAACAAAATTTGTATAAAACCACAAAAAGCTCTTGCATATCCAAAACAATCTTGAGGAAACTCAGCTCAGGGCTCGTAGCTCAGTGGTTAGGGCGCCGGCCGCATACACCAGGGCTGGCAGGTTCAAACTTAGCCCGGGCCAGCTAAACAGCAATGACAACTGCAACAACACCCTGACATTTTTTGTTTTCTTGGCCCCGTGGCAGGTGCCTGTAGTCCCAGCTACTCAGTAGCTTGAGCCCAAGAGTTGGAAGTTACTGTGAGCTGTGATGTCACAGCATTCCACCAAGGGCAACATAGAGAGACACTCTCTCTAAAAAAAAAAACATCTTGAGGAAACAAAATAAAACAACAAGCAAAAAAAACAAAGCCAGAGATACCACAATCCCTGACGGGAAAGATCCATCACAAAGTTCCAGGGAGTAAACCGCACCCTACTGGGTGCAAACACACACACTGACCAATGGAACAGAATGGAGAGCCCACAAATAAATCTATGCATTTATAGTCAATTGATTTTTGATGAAGTCTCCAAGAATGCACAATAAGGAAAGGTAATCTCTTCAACAAATGGTGCTGGGAAAAGAGATATACACATGCAGACGAATTAAATTTGCCCTACTATCACGCCATAAGCAAAAAGTCAAATTAAAGTTGGTTAAAAACTTAAACATAAGACCTGAAACTCTTAAACTACTAGAATAAAACACAGGGAGAAAAATCCAGAAATTTGGTCTGGGCAATGATTTCTTGGATATGACCCAAAAGTACAGGCCACAAGACAATACAGACCAATGGGATTAGATCCATCTGACAAGCTTCTGCACAGCAAATGAGACATTAACAAGACAAGATAAACAGACAACTCCTGTATTTGGAGCAAATATTTGCAAATCAGATATCTGATAAAGGTTTAATATCCAAAATACGCAAGGAACTCACATAAATTGATAAAAATAACAAAACTTCCCAGTCAAAAAAATGGGCAAAGAATCTGCACAGACATTTCTCAAAAGAAGACATACAAATGGCCAACAGATACATAAAACAGTGATCAACATCACTAATCATCAGGAAAATGCAAATTACAATTACGGTGAGATATTACCTCACACCTGTTACCATGGCTGGTATGAAAGAGATAAAAGATAACAAGAGTTAACAAGGATGTAGAGAAAAAGGAACCCTTGGGCACTGTTCACTGTTGATACGGTGATACCGCGTATCACTGTTGGTGAGAAAGCACGTCAGGACAGCCAGTATGGACAAGAGTATGGTGATTCCTCGAAAAATTAAACCTTGAACTACCGTGTGATGCAGCATTTCCACTTCTGGGTGTATTTTAAAAGCATGAAATCAGTTTGTTGAAGAGATGACAAGACTCTCAGGCTCACTGCAGCATTGTCACAGTAGCCAAGATACGAAGTCAGCTTCAGTATCCGCTGAGGGATGAATAGATAGAGAAAATGCAGCATCTGCACACGGAGGATACTACTGAACTTTAAAAAGAAAGAAATTCTCTCATTTACGACAGCATGAATGAATCTGGAGTACATTACGCTAAAGGAAATAAGCCAGGCACAGAGAGAGGAACACTGCACGATGACACTCACAGGGGGAATCTGAGAATGTCAAAATCATCCAAGTAGAAAGGGGAAGGGGGAGAGGCCTGGGTGGCAGCTGGGCAGGGTCGGGAGGGAAAGGGAGATGTTATTCAAAGGGTACAACATTTCAGTTGGATAGGAGAAATAATCTATAGCACAATGTGCCTATAATTAATAATATACTGGATATTTCAAAATTGCTAACATACTAAATTTAAAATGTTCTTCTACAAAGAAATTGTATATCAGGTGATAAATACATTAATTGACTTGATTTAATCATTCCACAAGGCATACACACACAACAATATCACACTGTATCCTAAAAAATATATACAATTATTCGCAATGTTAACAGAAGTCTTTTTTCCATTGCACTCAAGCCCAAACTATGAATCTTCTTTTTCTCTTCTTAACTGAACAAATGTATAGAAGGAAACTAACACTTCCCAGTCATGATTCATTTTTTGTTATACACGTCAAATAGGGCATGCATAAAAGGAATATTAGTATATTTTATCCGAAGATAATAAATAGTATTTCCCTTTTTTTTGTTTAACAACTTGGAAAGTAATGATGTTTTCAATGCAAGAATAGACCCACTAGCCATAAAAAATTGCATTGAATAAAAACAAACAGTGCAGGACAGGAATGCACATCTTGCAAAAGAAAAAAAAATAGGTAAGCACAATTTATTGATGAAATAAACTAATATAAAATACATAAATTGCCCTTACCTTTGGAGCTGAGATTATAAATTTTTTTTCATAGTCAACTGAGGTGTGATTAACATTTAAGTACAAAGGTTACTTAACATATAAGCATAAAGTTTTCTCCATGAGTAACTTTGGATTTATGAATCACACTTACCAGCAATTCTTTAGAAGCTCTGTTTTGTGAAAGAGGAGATGTTTAAGCACATTATTCAGCTGAGGACTGTTATTCTGAACACAAGACCACGCAGAAACACAGTGCCAGAGCAGGTGGCTAATTTGATATCCTTGATTAGATTGCAAACGTTTCTGAAGTTCAAATATAAAAATATATCTGAGAAAGAGTTCTTTAACTTGAACAAACATAAAAATAAATTTTAAATATACAAATGAAGATGTGTGCTCTTATTTTTGAGACAGAATCTCACTTGGTCACCCTGAACAGAGGAGTGCTATGGCATCATAGCTCACAGCAACCTCAAGAAATCCTCTTGTCTCAGCCTCCCAAGTGGCTAGGACTACAGGAGCCTGCCACAATGCCTGGCTATTTTTTTTTTTTTCTGGAGACAGGGTCTTGGTCTTGCTCAGGCTGGTCTCCAACTCCTGAGCTCAAGCAGTCCACCTGCCTGCCTCGGCTTCCCAAAGTGCTCGGATCACAGGCATGAGCCACCACGCCCAGCAAGATACATGCTCTTCCATACTTTGGTGTTTCACCAAGTGGAGCAATTTACAGAGTACCTGCTCCTAAGTACACATAGTTAATCTGAATCCAATGTATTTGTTTTTCATATGAGTCCCTTGTTTTCAGTGATACCAATTCTATTATATAACGAAAATCTAGCAATCTGTAAAATAAGGGATACTCATTAGACACAATTGTGCTTTTTAGACTCTATGAGATTTAGTTGTCCCTGAAACCTGAGGAAAAGGTGATGGGATAGTTTGAACAAAGATCTAACAGCAGATTAGATTTTAAATGTGGTAACTACTTTAAAAACCAAACTCTATGCCTGCCAGGACATGGTCAACGTCTACTAAGCAACTATGTGCAAGGTCTTCAAGTTCCGATCACAAGCGATCTGATGTTTGTTTTCCCTGAGAGCTTCTCCACACCTTTATCAGGGCACTCAATGCCTGGCGGATAGTGGTGACACAGCACTCTGAACTTCTGTGAACAGTGAAGATTCAAACACAACCTATAATATGTGCTCCAACTGCTACCTTAGTCGGTATTTTGTGCAGAATCTAAAGGGCTTTGTAATCCACAAAATAACATCAGCCTACTATTTAAAGATAATTTTCATGTTTAGTATTCTTAAGATAGAAAACCAAAAGTCTATATATGAATTTTAAACTAAGACATTTTGAGATTACAGTAAACTGGTTAAGTCCCGCCAACATGCACTGAATTACTTTACGTCAGGAATTCTGTTAGATGCTAGAGATAAAGGGATGAAGAAGACAAAGTCTGGGCAAGGCTACCGACTCTGGGGAGCAGTAATCCAGAAAAGCAAATAGATGTTTAGAATGTTAGGATATTCTGTAGAAAAACTCTATGCTAAATTAACGTAAGGCATTCCGCTGAGACATGCCCACCTTAGCACAGGCACACACACCTCATGTTCTGCTTTGCGTCAAAGCCTACCCAAGAAGTCGCACCCATATAAATGAAATTCTTTTCTGAAATTGCTCTCGGTGTCTCAGTCTGGATGCCTGACAATCCTCAGGTTGCAAACTTATTCGGAATGAAAAGGTAAGTAAATGAACGTTTGTTTTGTTTTGTTTTTTGGCCAGTGCTGGGTTTAAACCCGCCACCTCCAGCACCTGGAACCGGCACCCTACCCTTTTCAGCCACAGGCGCCACCCTGTGGACATTTGAGATGGCTTCACCAGTTAGCTTAAAATAACACATTTGGCTCTTTAAATCAAAGATAGTGATGGCCAGGTAGACTATTCAGTTAGGTCAAAAATTCTTGTGTTAACACTTATACACCATCACTGGACAAAACTCCTGGAGCATCTGGTAAAGAAAACATCAGAATTTAAATAAACACCATTTAAACTTTATTTTCAATTTTACAGGAGGACATTCTTACTCATCATTGAGGAAAAAATAAATGAGACTCCTGATGGCTGGGACTGATCCGACATCACGTTATTCTAAGCTGGTCTGGCCCTCCAAGTCAGGTCATTTTGATCTGCTGTTGGATGTAAACTCACAAAATAGCAACCTGAGGCAATATCACTGAGACCACAATAAATAAACACAACTACCTGACGATTTTTTTTCTAAGCACAGACATAAAGTCACTGTGCCACCCACAAAATACCCCACCCAGAATCAACCTTACCCTTTGACAACATCAAATCTAGAAAGAACCCCAACTTCCAGAGCCCCCCTCTTATCCAAACACAGCCCAAATCTTACAATTGATTCTAACACTCTCTTTCTAAGACCTTTTTCTAAGACATTCCTCTTACTAATATATCCAAGACTCCTCTGTCTCTTTCTTTATTCTCTCTCTCTCCCTCTCCCTAACTAGAAACAAACCCCATTTGCCTGACTGCAGACAGATGTGCTCTTGGTGGCCTTTGGCTGAAGGGCACTGACATTATCCAGAGCAAGGGAACCTGCCAGGCCAGTGAATTTCCCAGGTCAGTGGGGCTTATTACTGATCCTCATGCATTTTATTTATTTCAAGCATTTCCATGGAATTCTTGCTAAATTTTCTTTCCTGATTTTAAAGAAAAAACCTATCAAGCTTAGATAAATTGATAGAATGATGATTTTGCAATTTAATATAAGTGTCACGTATGTCATCGGGGAGCAGGGCAGGAGGGAGCAATGGTTTGAGACTCATCCGGTGGTGCAGACTTCTGCGCCTTGGTACTAAATCAGTCAACTCAAGGTGGTTGGCAGACAAGGGCCATTCACAACTATTAACAAGAGTACAGAAATAAGTAATACATATTTTAAAACTTTCATAACAATATGACAGGGTAATTACGTATATTCAGTCTAATAAAAATCAAGACTTGTGTTTTTTGTGTCTTTTCAGTTTTTTTAAAAGAATTTGCTATTATTATATTTTACAAAATTATTAGTCAAAACCATCATTAGTGATGGTTTGAAAATTAAACGGAAATTTTGGGAGGAATCTTTTACCATAGTTTGAAAAGCACTGGGCACTACATTGAATGACTCCAGAGAACTCCCTCCCCCCTTCTTGGCTCTCAGAGCCACTTCCTACATTGTTTCATCCCCTCCCCTGCTGTCCAGCTTTGGATTGTCAAGTGCAGCTTGTGTAATGCCTACTTTGAAAAGCCCACCTACAAAGCCTTAACCTACTGTTGGCTAAGAATTCACATAACCCCACCAGCTTGAATTTTATGTAAATTGAGGTACATAGACTGCTGAGACGGACCAGGCTCTCCTTTATAACAGGAAGGAGCTGTGGGCATGGGCTCTGTTTTGCCGCTCGCCCACAGCGTCCAGGTTTCATCTTGTTTTCACTCATTTTGGGGATGGCTGACAATGTCATGAAAGGCCTGGATAATAAGACATGAATCTTATAAGAAGGACTTGATCTAACAAATGCAATCAGTCTCACCTAATTCTTTGTACCCTCAATGAATCCCAAACAATAACAAATAATAATAATAATAATAATAAAAGACATGAATCACAGGATGATGTTCTAATTTTAAAGAATGTGTGTCTTAGTCTACTAGTAACCATTTACAATTACAATATAGTGCAAAATATCCCAAATTTAGATAATACCTTTGGCTTTGCAAGTACTTAAAAGTGTTAGAGGATGAGATTGCTAATCACATCAATATGTAAGCTCTGTGTGTGTGCTAGTTTTCGAGAACTATTTTGGACCATAGAACAGGTAAATTAATAAAGGGTCTACCGCATTTTACCAGAGTTTAAATCTACCTTCTCCAAAGAACGATTGTACTATTACCATATGACAGCTATACTTAAGAAAATTCAGCTTTTCTAGTGGGGAAGGGACAGAGTGGAAAACACAACCCAGCATTCTGGCTCTGCGATTCACAGAGCTAATTAAAGTATACCATTTGTCAAAGTCAAGAGAAACTCTATCTGGATCACTTAAAAGGACATTAAAGAGAGCAAAGTATCCCAATAGCAGACAAAAGGAAATGTCCTATTCTTAAGTGGAACCAACACCCATATTGTGGGTATCCTAATGTATCACAATACTCTACAGAATGTTAATGAAATTTTAGTATCTCTTTGACAAGAAGTTATGTTTTAACTAAGATGCATATAAACACATAAAATTAAATATTTTAGGGTGACCAAATGCTGCCATTACCTTTAGCATTATCAGATGATAAGGACTACATTAATAAACTGATAAATCCTCTACTATATTATATACTAATACAAGGAAAGGGAGAAAGAACAAATATAAATGTATCTTTTGTAGTCACATTTTTATCTTTTTTTTTTTTTTTTGCTTTCCTTTTTCCAGAAGGTGAGAGAGTTTATTATTGATGGGTTAATACTTAACTGAACTGGAGATGCTAACTTAGATTAAGTTCTACTGGAGAACGTGGGTGGAAATTGTGGAACTTCAAGACATGCAATCAACCTCTAAGTCAGTGCTGATTGCCCAAATCAGCAATTTCTGTGGCACCACGGCTACTCTATCTTATACAATATTTATGGTCTTTGTATTGTAAGGTATTAGGAGGAGAAAAAGAAGAGCAATAAAGCTGATAGGTCATAATCTGTTATAATCCCCTTATGGGATCACATGGATCGTGCCAAAGTAGAATTTAGAAGAGATTGAATCTAAGCTTTGTTCTGCAAAGTAGAAAGAGACAAAGAGAGACCTAGTGACTTGCCCCCCTCTGAACTGAGATGTTCTTTTCATGTGTTGACATTTCTGCCCTTTCCACTCCAGGCCGAGCTGTACAGCAGTAACCTTCCATTTGCGTGCTGTGTGTGTGTGCCAAAGTGACAAAAACGGATTCCTTAAAAAAAAAAAATAATAACAGAATCAGCACTGACAGTTGCCTGGCTCATAAGCAGAACATTCATGATGCCAAGATTTCATAGAATGTTATTTGTTTAAAGGAAAAATGCTCCAATTACTACATTAAGTCAACATAATCATATCCTTAGATGACAATCAAGATATTTAACTGCTTAGGTTAAAGTGGGTTCCTAAATAGGATAATATTTTTCAATAATCGCTGTTGACATTTGCATAGCACTTAATAATCTGCAAAGCACATGCACTTTGGCAATCTTTACATCAATGCCGCAGAAGAGTCAGGGCAGACAGGCTGATGACGATGAGGAGTTTTAAAGATAAGTAAATGGAGGTTCGGAGAGCTTCCTGGCCCCTCTGGATCACGCAGCCACGTGGTGGTCAGGTGTGTTCTCTGCATCATCAGTGCTCTTCTTTCTGTGGCTCAATATCTTACATTATATAGCACTGTAAAAACATTTCTTAAACTTAAAAACAGATTCTTTTTTTGCACAAAGAAATTTGTGTTAACTAGTAATTATAACCAAAAGTTTCCATTTATTTAGCAAAATCGCTTTTTATGGTTCATCAGTAATGAGCCAAAGGGAAAACATTCAGGCCTAGAAACATTACAAATAAATGTGGTTAAATGTATTATCTAATATGTTTATTTTATAGCTACTTTTAGAAAGCGCCTAAGGGAATCATAGGAAAACTGTGAGGTAACATATAAATAAATAATGAGGAATCTTCTTTAAATTACCTTAAGTAATTCATCTTGAATTAATGTAAAAGTATTTTCCTTTTCTAAGAAGTTGTTAGAAAAACAAATTTTCTATTTATAGACTGTAAAATAATAAGCAGAAGTAGAAAAAACTTAGGCTGTAGAAATGCTCACTGCTCTTCTAGAAAATATGGGAGAAAAGAACATGAAGAATTTATTAACCCCAAAGACTGAAGTTTATCTTTTGATGTATCCTCAATCTATAAGGTACATGCACAATTATGCAGCTCACCGTACTTGCGTTTGCATAATTATAGTTTGTTACACACCAAGGAACTACATAACGAGGACAGATAGTTTTATCTAGAGTTATTTACTAATACCCGAGTTAGAAATTAAGCGAATTTCATATTCTAGGGATTATCTTTATTTATCAATTTTAACTCTCTTTTAAAGTTTTCAATTGATTTTAGTAGCATATTAAATTTTATTTCGTATAAATTTTGAAAGCATAAAAATATTATATTTGCTTTTAAGCACCTTACACACTGTCCCTTTAATTAAAACGTAATATTTTGAGATGTTAATTTATAAGTCAATCTAAATTATGTCACAATTTTTAATTAAATAGCTGAGACAGAATTTATGAGGAAGAAGGTTATTATGTCATTACTCCCTTGAAAGTAGTCATGGCACAAACTGATGGCCCACTACTAATACTATCAGCTGCTATTCAGAAAATGTGCAGGTAGTTGCGTGATGTTAGATCTTTGCTGCTCACTACTCCCCTCAGCTAAGCTCATCTTCAACAATGCTTCCAGAATTGACGTCCACAAGGATTAAATCATAGCCATCTTTTCTGATGCACACCCACAATATTAGGTTACCCACCATATAAGAATCTGTGTTCTCATATACTCTCACAGGGCCAAAGACTGATTCAGAAGGCACTTCTCTTTCACATATAACTTCTGAGGTTTTCAGGATGAATTGCACATTTGAAAAGATGTTTGGATACTTCTGATATGATTCTTTGCAGAAATAAAGTGCTATCATAAGAAAAATCATTTGTGAGAAATATTTCATTAATATTTTTCATTGTGTTTCATTTGAAATAAACTATGATTAAATGAAATACTTAGATATGGAAACTGCTGTACAATCCCCCATCTGCTCGAGATTTATAATGTTATGTGCGCCCCCTGGTGGCAGAACATCAACACAAACCTATTAGGTAAATAATCCGTACCTAAGAGTTAATAAAATTCAGAATAGTAATTGCATAATGATTGAATCTTCAACTAAATGTAGTTACAGCTCAATAATGCTTGGAAGCTTCCAGATGAAAGTAAATCATGTTGTACTAACACTCTATTCATAATTGATATTTTTGAAGCGTCACCCCACAAATACCAATGTCATTTATTCTGACCTAACATTCTCCCGTTTTATTTCTTTCAAGATATCTTCACTGATTTTTCAAAGTATATATTTTAAAATACAGGCGTAAATTATGTAATTAAACATAAGAATCTGTTCTATCATCTTAGTGCTGTTCTTTACTTAAACTTTTAGACAGTCTTTGGGTTTCAGTCCATCTACACAGTGAAAAAATTAGCAACAGCAATCCTTCTCCTGGTCAGCTGCTGACAGCCTCAGGTGGAAACAGACAGTCGCCAAGACAGATGCAAAGCTGAGGCTCTAGAAGCCAAAATCTGGCAATTTTATTCTTATGTTAAAGAAAAATGTTCTTGAAACATGTTTATAATATTATGCTAATATGAGAACTTGGGTTTTAGTTGAGTAATTTTCCAGAATGTATTTGTCACCATCATCTGAATACATGATAAGTCACCATGCTGAATTTGGTGAGGAGTGAAGCAGAGGATTTATATAATTTACTAAAGAAATCAAAACAAATGTTATGAGAGACAAGGACTCCTGTTCTATCCATCTGCAGCTTCCTCTTGGTCACACCTCCCATCAGGACTTCACAGCAATGGTACAAATTGATCAGTCTCCAAAACACTTCCACTATTGCCTTTTAGTCTGTCCTCCATGACTTTTTCCATCAAATATTATTTCCTTTTTTAAAAACCTTAAGTCTCTTTTCCTTATCCTGCAACACACTAATCTTCTCTTCTTTTTACCTTGTTTTTTCATGAAAACCAGTCACATATTTATATGTCAGCATAAAAATTTATAGCTATGCTTATTGGAAATAATTCACTTTATTTTTCTTGTGCTTAAATTTTCCCCTCCCTGTGTATTTTTTTTAAATCTGAATTTTACTTCCACTTCTCCACTGTTGCTCCGCAGACCAACAATAACTTTGCGACAGCAGAGACTCGTCACTTTGACACCATTTATACTTTAACACTCCTACTGCTCTGGATAGTGTTATCCTCCTGAACGAACTTCCCTCCTTAGATGTCATCACTCCCACTTACTTCCCTGAATTCTGTTTTGCTGAGCTCTGTTATACTAATAACCCGTGAAATGTTTGTGAAGAATTTGCTTTGCCTCACTCACTCCTTACCCTCCTGTTATCTTAGCTGTATTAACATGATGAATGTCAAATCCATATCCTGGGAAGGCTACACTTATTTCCCTAGTTCCAAACCTATGTTTTCAACTGCTGGCTCGGCTCACTTTGTTGTCCTTAGTAGAGTGCCATGGCGTCATAGCTCACAGCAACCTCAAACTCTTGGGCTCAAGTAATCCCCTTGCCTCAGCCTCCCTAGTAGCTGGGCCTACAGGTGCATGCCACAACCCTGGCTATTGTCCAATATTTCTAAAAAAAACTTTCTCAGTTCAGAACATCATTTTCTTATTTTAATTTAAAGAAGTTTATTCTGAGCCAGATATGTGAGACCATGGCCTGGAGAACCATGCCCAAGAAGCCTTGAGCAAGGGGTCTCCAGAACATCATTATTTGACCCTATTACTCAGAATGAAAAACTTCAGCTTCCTCTTAACATTCCTTATTTTCTTTATATGGAGCTTAGAAATTTGTCACCAATTCCAGTACTTTCCTAAAACATAAATTTGATGTTCTTGAAATCTAGTGATGTAGATACTATTACTGATAAAAAAAAATTAAGTCACAAACAAACTCATCCACTTAAATAGAAAAGTAAAAAGATGAAGAAAGAATAGGAGTTACCCAAGGTTGGAGTAAGAGGAGGAGGAGGGGGAGTGGACAGGAGGGGAGATGTTGGTCAAAGGGTACAAAGTAACAAGTTCTAGTAATTGATTGCATAGCATGGTTATAATAATAACTAACGTATGCTGCCAAATTGGGAAAAAAGTTGACTGTAAGTCTGCTTACTGCAAATAAATGATTAGTATGTGGAGCAAAATAGCTAAACCAATGCAGTCTGCCCCAGCAGCTACGCTGTTCAGCACTGCACCTATTATCTTTCATGAAATACAGCTTATGCTCTTCATAGTGACAGTCTGTGCTCCTCAAAATATAACATAAAACATTTATATGTATAAAAAAATAAAAGATACTGTACCACGTAAATATGGCTGAAGCCTAAGTAAATGTTGTTTAAAATTGTCTAGGTAACCATGCAGGAAAAATATAAAAAGTCGTAAGAAAACCAAATAGCCAATCTGTCAAAAGAGAAGAGAAAAAAGTATTTTTTGTGTTGCATCAATAAATGTTTAAGAACCATAAGGAAAATAAAACATTTTAGTATTACATTTACTTTTGATAAAACAATTTCAAGCTCACTTGATATTATGTGCTTTTGAAATAACTTTAAAACACTTTTATCAAGATTGAAATGCTGGTTCTGCCAAGAAACTTTTTATAAATCATCTCTACATTACATATAATGACCAATACTGAATGCTATTTTGTTCTATGTCCTTTAGAACAATATTCTTCAAATTGCAAGTCATGCCCCTTAAGTGAGTCATGAAGCCAGATGAGAGAACATTTTTAAATAAAAGAGAAGACAAAACATTATAGGATATGGCACAATTCCTTATTTCAGTATAAAATTGAAAGTATGTTACGAGTTTGCTAGATTTAGTGCAAAGGATATTTCTTCATATGGGTCTTAGTCAAAACAGTTTAAAGAGCATTAGCATTCAGTGGTGTTGAGAGCTATTCTGCCTGTTGTACTAAGCTCAATATTCCTTCATGAAGCAAAAAACAACCCTCCCATGTCATTACTAAATAAACACTGCAAAGTCTTCTGTGAAGTTTAAAACACATACATAGCTAAAAATAATTTTACACAGACTACATAAAATGGAAGGTCTGAAAAAACATACGATCTGCAAGATTTTCCAGAAAACTAGAAAAAAAAACAGTAACTATAGAAATAAATGGAATACAAGTTGTCTAAGTGACTAAATCATGGAATAACAATAGGGGTCACCATCATGCACACCCGTGCACACATGTGTCTCTCCAAAGCCTTTACAGCACAGTGTAGGGTATCGTTAGATATACCTGTGGAAATACAATGAATTGATGAATCTAACCAAGTCTCAGGGCTTCACTCACGACTATTAAGCAAATTTGTGGCATTACTGGACTTTGAACTCAGGAAGGGGTATGTTGCTCCAAAAGTCACGAACTTTCTACTTTGGAAGGGATTGCCAAATACTTTTCTTAATCACAAACCTGTATCATTAAAAATAACTTTGGGGGCAGCACCTATGGCTCAAAGGAGTAGGGTGCCGGCCCCATATGCCGGAGGTGGTGGGTTCAAACCCAGCCCCAGCCAAAAACTTCAAAAAAAAAAAAACTTTGGAAAATGCATCATCAATATTTGTAATTGTTTTCATAAATTATAAACATGTACCCTTCATAGACATATAAGACAAATAAAAATAAAATGTCTATCAGGTCTGTCCGGCACTTTCATCTGCAACATTCTGAAGGCCAGATTTTTTTTTTTTTTGCAGTTTTTGGCTGGGGCTGGGTTTGAACCCACCACCTCCAGCATATGGGGCTGGCACCCTACTCCTTTGAGCCAAAGGCACCGCCCCTGAAGGTCAAATTTTTATTCAAAACTCCACCTCTCCACATTGCTAATGACTTCTGAGACTGGCTGCACACCTCCCGTGCGACCTTCCTGTGTGTATTCTCTCCCTCCGTAGCCTGACAGCTCAGGCTCCGCCCCCTCTGCTGAATTTCTGCTGTCAATTCACCCTTCTCTGTTCTCTCACCTCTTTCCTTTGTCCTTTTTTTGCCTTCTATTCCCATCTCTTCTCTTCATTTTCCTGACTCCTTTAACTGAGTGTGAAATAGAAATGCTTGGATAATATTTACCAGGTGTTGTACTTTATGATTCATGTCCTTCCATAGAAGCTGGGAGAGCCCTGGTCACATTTCTGTCTGACACATGTTAAACCATGTTGTTTATATGTTACTTTCTACACTTCTATAATTAGACATCAATAGTTAAGAACATTCTATACTGATAGAAGAAAAGAATGCACACAAAATCTGAAAGGAAATAATATTAGAGAATCATGTATTTTGGGCACTCTCCAACCCTGAGCAACTTCATCAAAGGAAAAAGGAAACTATGCATGTGGAGGTGGGTCACGCACCTTCTTATTCAATAAATCATTCTGTATAAAAGAGCAGCGGGCCTTTCAGATACATAGTGAAAACCTCTACATAAGGTAAGGAGGACAACTGGAATGGTTTCTTGCCTGGAATCAAAGGGACGTATAGATAGAGGGCATCCTTATTTCCACTAGCTAATTTATATCGGCTAGAACAATAAAGAGTAAGCATTAAAATTAGTAAATCTGAGAACCCAGGTACATGTGTGGCATGATGGCTGGGAGGGTGCTGTCTGGGTTTTGAAACCCTCCCTGCTGTGGTCGTGTAGAAGTCACTTAAACTCTCTGTGCCAGTTTCCTCAGCTGTGAAATGGTATCAGTAATATCACGTACTTATTAGGATTGTGATTAAGCTGATATCTATAATATATTTAAGGCACTTATCATTGTGTAGGGCAAATAGTTAAGTGTGGTCTAAGAACATGTAGCTGTTATAAGAACCAGCAGAGATTGTTTAACCTTGCAGATAAGAAGATAAAGGAATCTTAACATCAAAATGGCACAGGGTGTACAAGCAACAGATGCAGCGGACAAAACTGTATTTTATAGCCATTTTTCTTGATATCAGAAATACAAAAGGCAAGAAGTGGAAAAGGCCACTGCAAGGGAGAAGAAAAGCAGATAAAACCAGACCTGCTCTCAGCTCCCCCGGGTCGTTTTCTACTTCATTTTTCCCACTAATATATATGTGAGTGCACAGGTATGTTGATTCTTAAATATTGTTTTCTTACATTAGTTCATGAAATTATATTTTCTCAAACTATCTTCATTTGGATATCAATCAATAATATACTATTCACATTTGGAAAAGATTAAAATAAACTACTAAACAAGAGAATTTCCACAATAGACCTCAATGTCCTATTTGAATCCTAAAGCAAATGCCACGTGGTTACGGGTAGCATGTGTAATCTGTAAAATGCTCAAACTTGACTAAAACACACCTTTGTCAGCTTTATCTCCACTGAATACAAGTACGCCTTCAGGGACGCGTCGCAGCAGAGTCTATGTAAAATGGATTCCGCGACAAAAAACAAGGCAGGCAGGTGATCGTAATCAAAGCAAGCGTGGTCCAGGGAAGCATAAAGCATATTTAAGGCTTCTGAAATATTAAAAATATAAATACTGCATCATTTAAAACTCATCTTGCTTTTTTCTATGCTATAATTAATTTTTGTGATTAACAGCCTAATCGGTCACCAAGATCAGATTAGGGCTTTAAAACATTTTTACAAATTCTTTGATGCCTTTCAAATCAAGAGGTGACTTCTAAGCTCTGTTCCCCTTAAACTTGAGTAGGCTTTATGATAAGCTTCAACCCACAGAATGTGGCAGACATGATACCAAGTGACCTCCAAGGCTTCATCAGAAAAGACACCACAGCTTCCGAGACCTTTCTCCCAATACCATTATAGCGTTGGAGCCCCAAGCTGACATGTAGGAAGGGGTGCAGGAAGCCCAGCTTCATGGGATGAAGCTACTAAGCTAGAAAGGCTGCATGGAGCATGAAGAAATGCTGGAGGACTGGCTGTTACAGGCCATGCTAATAGGTCACCAGGCCATGTACAGAAAGGCAGAGAAATGGGACAGAGCCAGATGGTGGAAGGCAGTGCTAGAGTCACCCGGTGTAAATATCAGAAGACTAGAATATCAGGGCAGAGGAAACAGGGCCACCCAGGGGAGACTGTAACACTAAGGGCCTAGAGCAAAGGCGCCCCACATCGTTATAAAAGTTTTGAGGAATTGCTGTGTAAACATCTCAGGAAAACCAGAAAAGGCAGGCACTGGGGACAGCAAAGAGGCCAGCTCAGCTGGAGGATAATGAATAAGTAGGGTGGTAACCAGGTGGCAAGTCACACAGAACCTCGTGGCTCTCATATGAAGCTGGGCTCATTTCAAGTATAATCAGAAGTCACTGAGAATTACTGAAGCTTTAGATTGATTTCTGTTGGGTAGAGGGTACAGGTAGGAGACCTGTTAGGTTATTTTAGTTATGGAGATGGTCAGAAGAAATCATATGTAGGGTATTATTTGGAGTACAATCTCTGAATGAGTTAAAATTCCCTTGGCTGTGTGTAACAGAAAACTCAACAAGAAGTGTCTTTAAAATAAGGAGGCTTATTATTTCACAAGATCAGAACTGTAAAGGTTCCAGGGATGGCTAAGACAGCTGCCCTCTGCAAGCTGCTGCTTTCATCTGTCAGTCCCCCGGGGTGCACGATGCCTGTGATGACAGCACATGCTCTGGGCCTCACATTCTCACCCAGCACACGAGAGGAACAAAGAGGGATCCAGGGAGAAGGGATGCTTTCTTCCTAGGCATGTCTCTTTCAAAGGCAGGTAAACAACAAGTGTTCAAACAGGGCTGCCTTTACCTTCTTTAGTCAGGACTGGGCCGTGTGATGACCCTCAGTCCAATCACTAGCACGTAGAAGGGAAATGTGGGAAAGATTCAGACCACCTGTGATCCACTCCCTGGGGCTGGGCAACACTTCAGGATCACCTGACGAGAGGATAGCTGAGCAAACCTGAAATTTACTTGGCAAAGAAGAGTGAGTAGCTGCTGGTTGGTGGTAAACCAGGAGTTTACCTCAATATCCTTGCAATACTTAATACAGGCCAGGCTATCGGTGACACCACAACCAAGGACCAGGAAGACAAGTTAGACACAAAATAGTTCTTACTCTTCCTA
Source organism: Galagoides demidoff (assembly GCA_963574575.1). Lineage (NCBI taxonomy): Eukaryota > Metazoa > Chordata > Mammalia > Primates > Galagidae > Galagoides > Galagoides demidoff. The sequence continues at coordinate 18,296 of CAUYQV010037159.1, forward strand.
TTACTCCAAAGCCCCCCCAGAGAGCACTACAAAGCCCAATTTATCTGGGGAGATACTCTCTCATCTCATATGATTAGCATTCTAAAATTCATTTTAAGAGGCATACACAAAACATTTATGATCATGATAGATGAAATTCTACCCCCCTTAAAAACGATGCTATTTAATTTCTTTTTGAGAGTAGTCAGTGTTTGAAAAGAGACACAAATGAGAAATGAGAAGTGAAAAGGTAACTGAGCAAAGCTCGCTCCCTAAAATCAGTGAAAACCAAAGGGCCACTTGATTAATGTCTTATGGGGAAGGATTACAAAATGCAAAAACACATTTCTCCAAAGGATGGTGCCTATTGTAATTGGAAATCACTGAATGACATTTTATATTACTTTTTAATTAGTTACTAATTTTAGGGGAAAAGCAATAAAGACTCTGCTGAGCAAAAGATTTTTAAAACAATTTTGTAATTAAAAAGTTGAGCAGTTAAATTCATAAATCCAAAATTGCCAAAGGAACTTTCACAATGAAATGCTACAAGATATTTCAAGAGAGAATGGCAAGCTTCTCTCCTGCAAGATCTCTAAATACTAAAAGAAAAAACAGAAAACCCTCAAGATCCCGACTAAAAACAGGGAGCACATACCATCTTGGATTTCTCCTTTGCACTGAGCCAGATATGTCACCTCCGTCCACGCAGCAGGAAGGTAGACGTGCCGCCCGCAGCCCAAGGTTTTGAGACCCAGCTTTCTCTGTCATGTGGAGGCATAAAAAAAGGCAAATCAAACTGCACAGTTTTCACATATTTATTTATTATTAACCCTTAATTATTTCCCAAGAGTCATTTCATTAGACTAGTGCCCTTGACCCACAACTTTATATTTTTGCTTTTTATTGTATTTTTTGACATACAAACTGCACTAGTGTTAAAATATAGGAAATGTTAATGGTCTGAGTAATTATTACTTTTATTTCATTTATTTTATTTTTTAAAGGAAATGTATTTATTTTACTTTATTTTGTAAAAGTCTTAAATAAATAAGTTTAAGCAGAAACGAGTTTGATGTCAATTTGCTAGAAAGCCCTGATGATGTCGGGTTGCTGGACTGAAGGGAATGAACAGGACGGGGTGGTCAGGAGTGGCCCCCTTCCCTCCCGTGCCCACTCCAGGGGCTGCCCCAGGGGCACTTGGCCGACTGTAGAGGAGGAGCTCACTGAGCAATGTGCCTCCTGGCCCTGGCTGAATGTATCACTATCAAAAGGATACTTTTTTTCCAACTAAATGTTTTAAATGCATTTTTTCAAAGTTTTCAAATATATGGGCAACCATGAACTGAAAAATAACAACCATCACAACAGCAAAAAAAAAAAAAAAAAGGTGGCTTAATTTATGCCCTGGTTTTTTTCAGCTTTCATTTCATGAATTATTCAATATCAAAGAAATATATTTGTATTCTTTCTCTGTCAAAATTAACCTGAATCTGAGGTAGAAAAGGCAGATCAAGGTCTTACTTCACTTCCTGTTCTGTTTTCATACCTTTGGAAATGTGTGAATCAATGTCATATTCATAAAGGATTATTTTTCACAAGTTCAGTAAAGAATAGTTTGTTACCGAGAAAGAACAGACTGCGTCATGCAAGGAAAGTAGAAGTTGAGGAAGGTTTTCTTTCCTTTTGGAAAGAAAACGAGTCTCGCTGACTTTAAGAAGCGAGCTTTACTCAGTACCTTGTCATTTCTCACTTCCCATTTATGTCTCTTTCCAAACACTCTCTAACTAATCTCAAAATATGTCCTCTTGGGACCATATCATATCTCCATTAAAATTGTTTCAGAAATTTATTTGCCAAACTTTGATATTTTGCTATGGAGTCTTGAATGGGTTTCAACAGCTATTTTCTTCCCAAATATATGAGGAACCTTCACTCAAGAAGAAGTCCTCTGACATTCAATTATTTGGCTATAGGCTATTACTTTAATTTGCATTAATATCTTATGATGCCTACTTATAACTAAGGAAAAAGGTGTGTTTATTTTCCTTTCAATATTTTAGAACATTTAACCATCCACCAACTGGAAAAAGAAGTTTCTAATTAAAAGTAATCAAAGGATGTGCCATTACCTTACATTTTAGAATGTTTTTTCTAGCTACTTCTAATAATTTCTTGTTCTCTGTGGAATTTTTTGTTTGATTGAATTTCAAGATGAATTCATTTGTGATTGAAAATGGTGGCCTAAACAAAACAAAACAAAACAAGACAATGATTATAGCTATAAGCTCCAAGTTTCAATTAATCGACTTTCAGTGGCTAATTATTTTCTAGGAAAAGATACTTTTTTTTTTTTTAATGTTTCACCAAAGAAACTCAATAACAACAAAAAATCCACTTGCAAGCCTCCTAGATTGATCCTGTCACACTCTTAGATTGAGAAACATAATTTCCACTGTCAAAGACCTTTGTGGTCTCTGAAAAAAATGCTTCTGAGGTGAAGGCTCTAAGTCTTGTTGGTATACGGCTTCCTCATCGGTAAAGTCCAGCGTAGCTTCAATTATGCTGAAGACTGATTTATACCCTCACATAAACTGATGTTGGTTCAGTTTAAGCCAAGCTTTCATTCCCTCCGTGCACGTGGAATCCATCCAACTGGGGCTGGAGCAAGGTGAGCACTGGGGGAAATGAGTAATTGTATTATCTCGGCATGAGACAGAAAGCTATCACAGCATTTTGAGAAGAGGAGCAGGACTGAACTTGAGTTTTAGTAAGATCACCACTTGCTATATTGCGAACTGGAGTGTGGGGAGGTGGGATGTAGCACGTGGGAGAACATACCTGTAGTTAGGAGAAAGGTAATGGTGGCTGGGACCAGGGCTGTAGCCGTACTTACTTAAGAAAGGAAAGGGGTTTGGCTAACAGATACATTTTGATCTTAGTGCCAACTAGAAATGGTCATTGAATTAGAAATCAGACATGAGAGAAAGAACAGAGTCATGATTCAACTGAGAATCAGAAAGATAGAACTGCTATATTCTGAGATAGGGAAGATTGTTAGAGAAGCAGGTTTGGGGTAAGGGTAGAGAGTAAGGTCAGTATGAGATATATCGTGTTTGAGATGACTGTGGCCATCCAAGTGGAGGTGGAGAGCAGGTAGTTAGATGGACAAGGATGAATTTTCTGAAAAAGGCTCAGACAAGATATATCAGTATTTGAGTTACCAGTACACATAGGACATTTAAGTCTTACAAATGAAAATGATTCTATGAGGGAAACAGAAAGGGAAGTGGGGAAAAGAAGTTGAGGGTGTGCGCAAGGAAAGAGGAGAGTGGTTACAATGGTTTACCCGGCACAGAGTTGAAGGTGGGCACGTCACTACACACTACCCATCAGGACCACATGCGCAGATGTGCACACGAAAGTCCCGACTTCCGCATTAGACAATTCACCTGCATAACAAGAACATTTGTAGCCCCTAATATCTTAAAATATAAAATTATTTTTAAAAAGCAACATCAAAAAATAGCAACACTTTGGACACAGAGAGTGGAGTGACGGACAACAGAGACGCGTCAGGGTGAGGGTGTCGCGGGGAGATGAGAATGAGTCAGTGGGTGCTGTGTAAGCTCTTCCAATGGTGAGAAACCGAGCCCTGGACTGCCCACTGCACATGTGACAAAATTCCTTTTGTGCCCCCATAAATTTACATAAATAAGCAAACCAAAGGAATAGTGCAAATGAGTAGAGTCTATGAGTTGTACTTCGGTGAGGTTAAACTTTGTGGAGTTATGTGAGTAGAAAGAGAACTGTGGGAAACTAAAACACATTTTTAATAACAGAACATACTTAGAATTTACTGAATTAGTTGTTCTATGAGATACAGAAAAAATGAAAAAGTGAATAGAAATCAGATTTTTCTTCTGACTGACTCACAGTCCTACAGGGAAGACAGATACACCAGTTCAGCCATTTGCCTCATGGATCTTACACTCTGCTGGGAGAAAATACTTATCCCATAAACAAGAACCCAGTGCATGAACAAGAGGAAGTCTAAGCGTGGTCAGCACCATGAAGACATTTGCATAACCAGGGAGGTGTGAAGAGGGTAGCAGGAGAAGGTACTACTTTACATAAGGCTGTCACAGAACGTCTTGAGGGAGAGATATTTGAGCTGAGATGAGAAATAGACAAAGAGGCAAGAGACAGAAAGACAAAAGAGAGACTGACTATGAACCAGGGAGAGAGCAGGGACCAGATCTTGCAGGTATTTAGAGCATTTAAGTCTAGACATAATGGAAGGCATTACAGAGTTTAAATTAGAGCATGATGCTACTTCATTTACATTCTTAAAAGATCACTGAGGCAGCTGTTGGGAGAAGTGGGTGAGAGCAGGAACAGGCACCAGCAGGAGGCTCTGGCAGAATGGCAGGAATCAGATGAGGCAGACAGGGTGGGGCAGGCGGTGCAGGTAGGAGAGGAAGAGACTGTGCTGCAGGTCACACTGTTACAGAAGGCCAAGAACTCCTCTCTGGTCTAACTGTAAAGCCTTTCCAAGTCTGCCCTGTAATCTAATGTTAATGTAGCTGCCTTATATTTCTTGCTACAACTTAGTTAACTTTCTCTTTATTGTGGTATATACAATTTGCTTAGCCATCTGGTGTTTGCCTTATACCTACAGTTTGAGATGTATAAAATGTGCTTTCTTTGTTTTACAAGAAGGAAAAGGAGGCTCAGAGAGGTTAAGTCTCATACTCTAGGTCTGATCTTTAAAAGGAAACAGCCAAATTGGAAATAAGCTGTCTGACTCAAATTCTTTGCATTAAGCTCCTTGTCTAAGATTCCTCAGAATGATTTATAGTATAAGGATATGTAACATATTCTTTTTTTTTTTTTTACAGTTTTTTTGGCCAGGGCTGGGTTTGAACCCACCACCTCCGCTATATGGAGCCAGTGCCCTACTCCTTTGAGCCACAGGCGCCGCCCACACATTTTTCTTTTAAATAAAATAAGAGTTCAATGCAATTTAAGCAGAATTCCCCACTACCAACCACACGTCATACTCTCCAAACACGTATGCACACACACACACACATCCAGGGTTTCAAATACAAATTAAAAGTCTTATTTTCTGTGAGTAGTGAGAGGTCTGCATTCTGTTTCATTCTTTGGCATGTGGCTATCAATTTTTCCCAACATCCTTTATTGAATGGGGATTCTTTTCCCCACTGTATGCTATTGACTACTTTGTCAACAACCAGATGGTAACATGAGGATGGTTTTACATCTGGGTTCTCTGTTCTGTCCCACTGGTCTATGTCTTTGTTCTTGTGCCAGTGCCATGCCATGTTCATTACTATAGCCTGAAGTCTGATAGTTAATTAAAAAATGATCTTAGTATTTTAACAGGGATTGCACTGAATCTGTGGGTCATTTTAGGTGGTAGAGACATCTTAACAATGTTGATTCTGATTCTGAGTTCATGAGCATGATTATGTTTTGCCATTTGTTTACAACCCCTGAGATTTCCCTCCTTAGTGATTCATAGTTCTCCTTGTACAGGTGTTTCACCTCCTTGGTTAAATATATTCCCAGGTATTTTATATTCTTTGTTGCTATTCTGAAAGGTATATGTCTTTGATTTTTCTCAGTTTGACTGCTAATGGTATATAGGAATGTTATTGATTTGTGTACAATGATTTTGTAACTTGAGATTTAGCTGAATTTATTTATCAATTCCAGGTGTTCTTCAGCAGAATTTTTAGGATTTTCTAGATTAACCTAAGGCATGAAACTATAAGAATTCTAGAAGAAAATGTTAGAAAAACTCTTATAGATATCAACTCAGGCAGATAATTTATTTAAAAGATCCCAAAGGCAATAACAGTGGCAACAAAAATTAACAAATGGGGCTGATTAAATTGAAAAGTTTCTGCACAGCCAAGGAAGCAATCAATAGAGCAAATAGAAAACCTATAGAATGGGAGAAAATATTTGCTTGGTGTACATCTGATAAAGGGGTGATAACCAGAACCTACACAGAACTCAAGCAAATCAGCAAGAAAAAAAATCAAACAGCCCCATAAAAAAAGGGGAAAGACATGAACAGAAGCTTTTTAAAAGTAGATAAACCCATGGCCAGTAAACATATGAAAAAATGATCAACAGCTTTAATTATCATAGAAACACAAGTTAAACCCATAATGAGACATAAATTAACTACAAGAGAATGACTTTTATCAAAAAGTCCAAAAGAACAGATGCTGGTACGGATGTGGAGATGTGTAGCGAAAGTAACATTCATACACTGCTGCGGGACTGCAAACTAATCCAACCTCTATGGAAAGTAATACAGAGATACCATGAAAAACTGAAAGTAAACCTACTATTTGATCCAGCAATACCACTATTAGGTATCTTCCCAATGGAAAACACCTGATTTAATCAAAAAGAGATATGCAATCAACTGTTTATTGCAGCACAATTCACAATCACAAACATGTGGAATTAACCCAAGTGTCCATCAATATGAGTGGATTAATAAAATGTGGTATGTGTATATCAAGGAGTAATACAGCCACTTAAAAACATGTTAAACTAATACTTTTTCTAACAAGTGGAGACCAGTTGGAACTGGAGACCATCTTCTAAGTGAAGTATTAGAAGAATGGAAAAACAAACAGCACATATACTCATAAATTAGAACTAATCAATCAACGCTCATGTGCACATATGATAGTGAAACTCAACAGAAATCAAGCAGGGAGGAGGGGTAAAAGATGGTTAAATTCACACCTAACAGGTACAGTGAGCACTACCCAGTGATGGGCACACTTACAACCTTGACTCAAACTATACAAAGGCTATTCATGTAATCAAAGATCTGTAGCCCTGTAATATTCTGAAATTAAAAAGAAAAATTTCTGGAGCCCCTCCTGTCTACTCCTTACTCTCTACTTGTATCCTAACCAGAAACCAGGCTCACAGCTGGTGCCTGACATCTGTCTTGAGTTCTTCCCAAGTCACAATGCCTGCTGGTTTGTCCACATCGCCACAAAAGGCCTTCTCCAAGTTCTTTGGGAATTTACTTGTCAAAGAAACAAGAATGTTTTTCCTACGCCTCGATTATAACCCCCAGTGAATAAAAATACATGAAATATCGATACATATCCTGAAGTTAGATGTTTTATCTAAGCTTTTCCATAGGCTCTAAGGAAAATGCAGTTATGTCCTTTTACCTCTAAAGCAAAATATAGTCTTAGGATGAAAACAATACCTAATTCAATTTCCGTGTCCAGAACTTTTTTATAAATAATTTTAGTTTTGTCAAGAAATTTTCAGTGTGGATTATAACCTGTAATACATCACTGGAAATATGGAAAGTTTATCATTTTTACCTTTCTATATAGATACCAGATCCTCAATTGGTCTCCTACAATTCATGTTCATAAATATTTAATGAGAAATAAATGTAAGTATTGTAACCATTCTTGCACATCACAAATAGAGGACATTATAAAAATTAACTCTCATTTAATGACATACATAACACATGATAAGAAACAGAAGACAAGTTTTAAAAGTAAATACAGGCATTTGAAAAGAAAATATACTTTAGCTTCACAGATTTAAGTTTCTTCAAAATATCAAAGGACTTCACAACAATAAATGTAATCTACAATAGGTATACAAGTGCTTTCCTGTAGAACCAGCAGTGAATAAAGATCATCATTCTAATTTAACATATAATGAAAAAGTTTCCCGGTTGCACAGATACCAAATCCAAACTGATCCTTTACTGTACTAGTCTATGAATTCAGAATTGTTTTCTTTTTAGCTGGCAATCTATGTGTTCAGTAAAACTCTCTTATAGACAAGATATTCTGCTGTACAGAATGAGGGCTAGAGGAGAAATCAGGCCTGAACTCAGGAAGTTCACTCTCTGGTAGGGAAATGAGACACGTCCCCTTGTGACATAAAGGAGTTATACTAAAAAAGGAAACAAAATCCCATGGACATTCAAAAGTAGAGATCATTATTCCAAGATCATTATTCCAACACGCCCTAGTCCTTTAATCTTTGCTGAATCACTTAATCTGTGTGAACTAATAATTTCCATCCATAGAAATGTGATCAGATCTTGCAGAATTTTGAAAAGCATTAAACCAGACCACACAACCCAGTTTGTGGCATACAAGGTCAGACAGTAAGTTCATGAACTCATCCTAGGAAAAGTGCTTTGAAGGGTGGACTAGGTGCCAGCTGCCCAAAGGGAGTCCTTTGAAGGTGACCTTAGTGATACTTAGCAATGAGACATGCAGACACGTATCTTTTCTAGGATGAATTCACACACGTAATTGTCTGACCTCGTCTATTCTGTGCAAGGTAACTGTTAGTTATAAGCATTACTCTTCTTCACTAAAGATTCATAAAAGCTTCTTCACAGAAATAGTACATGAGCTATTCCCTAAAGTATAGACAGCAACTGGTATATATAGCAGTTGTCCTTTCAAACTCCATTCTCTGATTCTTTCTGGGAACACAATCACCCAGAGTCCAGAATTACATGGAGCTAAGCTAAATCAAACTAAAATTGATCAAGCTAAATAAATAGGGTATGATGACTAATGGGATTTGGAAAGAAATCGTGATGGTGGACATACACGTGAGTTCAATGTTTATAGCCTAGAGGAAGATGATGTCAAGAGAATCAGATGGGAGGAATTTGGGCAGGTGATCTGTGCCATCCTAGATATATTCAGTATGATTCACCTGGGAGACAGCCATAATCCAAATGGATTTATTAGACAGGTATTAGGAAGTGGATACGATCTGGAAATAAAGACTTCAGATTTACCTACATATCAGTGATAGTTAAAGCCATAAAATTTCAAGAGGAAGACTACGAAGAAAGTGTTAAAGGTACATCTTGTTTAATAGATCCTAGAGTTAGAAGGTGAGAAGGAAAGAAGAAAGAGTAAGTAAAACAGAAGTAGATTCAGGAAAGTATTATGATGGAATTCAAATATGTGTATAATTTGAAGTGTAAATTCCTACCCTGAAAATTGTTCAGTTTTCAAAGTCCCTGATAAACCACTGGGGCTAAGTTCCGTATTAGTACCACCTGACTCCATCTCCCTGGCCATTGCTGATGGGGTCACAGTAGATATCTGACTCCAGTTGGGTCAATTCAGCACTCTCTCCAAGGAGTTTACGTAAGGTGCTATTGTAAATTGGTGACTGTTGGAGCTGAAAGGTTATGTAAGGCCAAGGGCCAGCTTTTGCTGAGAGCCGTTTAAAATGACAAAACATCCAAGTCTCAAGAACATGCTCATTTACCACTGTAGCTCCCAATCAGTGTCATTGAATGAATTGCTAGAGTTCCTGCTCTTTTAGGAAGTATGGCTAGTAGTGTACATGCAGACTGCACCTGCCAAGTTGATCATTTCATCTCCAGCATGTGTTAGAGTGCTGCATGAATGCACAAGACTTGGCCATACAATCTGCCCTCAAGTTCCACAAACCGGCTCTATACCCTTACAAGAATTGAGGGGGGTTTTGCTTAAATTAGTTTGAATGTGTACCTATGTCATGTGAACAAACAATGCTAGACTGAGATATCAAAGATTAAAGATTACTACAATGACAAAAAAATGTACATCTGAAGAAATATCAAGACCAAGGACAAGAAGATAATTAGAGTTAATGTTTAGAAAGTCAGTTGATTTGTTTTTAATTCAATTTTTGTTTATAACTGACACCTAACAGATGTATATATTTATGGGATATGTTTCAATGCATGTGTGCATAGTATATTGATCAATCTGGGTAACCATATCCATCACTTTCAACATTTACCATTTTTGTAGTGAGAACATTCAAAATTGCCTCACCCCAGTTAGAAGGGCTATTATCTAAAAGACAAAAAGTAAGAAATGCTGGCAAAGATGATGAGAAAAGGGAACATTATTGGTGGGAAGATAAATTAGGACAACTTACAGACACTATGGAAAACAGTATGGAAATTTCTTAAAAAACTAAAAATAAATCTTGCAATTTGAACTCTGGCTTGAATTTGTCCAAAGGAAAAGAAATCAGTATATTGAAGGGACACCTGCCCTCCCACATTGACTGAAGCACTATTCACAATAGCAAAGGCATGGAATCAATATAGATGCACAATGGGATACTACTTAGACACAAAACGGAATAAAATCCTATCATTTGTGGCAACATGAATGGACCTAGAGGACATATGTTAAGTGAAACAAGCCAGGCACAGAAAGATAAATGCTCCACGATGTCATTTTATGTAGAGTCTGAAAGCACTGATTTCATACAAGGAGAGACTGGAGTAGTGGTTACCAGAAGCTGGGGAGGGCTCTGGGCAGGGCGACCCAGAGAGGCTGGTCAGTGGGTACAAGGTTGCAGTGAGACAGGAATAATAAATTTTGGTGTTCTGTTACACAGTATGGTGACTATAGCAAATAACAAGGTACTGTATATTTCAAGAAGGATAGTTAGAAGAGAAGATCTTGATGTTACCACAAAGAAGTGATAAATACTTAATGTACTGGAGATCTTAGAGAGTAGTTTCTCTAGAGAAATAAAAACACAATCCAAATTTTAGGATGTTAATAAGTGCAAGGATAATCAAGAAGCAAAAGCATTAAATATTGATTACTCTTTTGATAAGTGTGGTACTTTTAGGAGGTAAAAAAAAAATCAAATGGAAACAGAAGTTTCAAGTAACAATTAATATGGCTTCTCCTAAAACCCAGGAGTACCAAGAGAATGAAAGACAAGTTTATCTGCTTGGGTGTGTACGACACATTTGAATGTTGGAAGAATTCAGGGACAGATGTATTAATCTGAAGGGCATAAAAAGACCTGATGGTATGAACATGTACCAACATTTGTTCTGTGAATACCTCCCCTGAATTTATCATTTCTGACTCACTGATTTGGGGCCTGAGTGTTTTAAGTCAGACACTGAAATATTCTCTGCCATCCTGACACCTGCTGTGTGATTGATTTCGGCATCTTCACATTGTGGATATCCAGCAGGCTTCATAGTATGAAACCAGAGATATAGGCCTCATGTTCATTTCTAAAAATACTATGGTTTGATACATTTTTTTATTGTCTTTAGACTTTAGATTTTAAATTTCTTATTCAGTCTTAGCAAATGGAATACTGCCTTAAAGCCTTGAAAATGCAAACCCTCCTACTGAGGGGTTACTAAGAAAGGGAAAGGGGATTATTGACACACACTGAATTCTGAGCACAAAGCTCCAGAAAATTAAAGACTGGAAATCTGCAAAAACAAAAATCTGCTTTTCCTTCTAAATATTTGCTCTTATGCTTGTAAACATTCTATTCTGCCTTTGGTAACAGTCAATGGTCCTTTCACGGCTGTCTGGGATAAGTCCAATAAGAAACAATTGAAATTCCAAAGTGTAACATCATCTCTTATGAACTGTAATTATTAATCCCAAAGAGGGTTCATTGTTTGGCATAAATAACAATATTTGAATTGATGTATTTAATTACCAAGGATGCACAAACTGCCTGGTTTGAAAAAAAAGACCTTCAAACTTTATCTCTGTCTTTTCATTCACTATCTAATGAAAGTAAAAAATCTATGAGTCTGATAGATTCATCCTTAATCCATGCATATGAATTTTCATTCAAAAAGGGATTAATCCTCTCCTGATGCCAGAAATAAATACTTGATGAAATCAAATAATCCCTTCTTGAAACCTGAAAACACATATTTTCTTTCCATAATACAGGTTTCTGCAAGAGAATACTAAACATTAGCTACTTTGAGTAGAGACACAGGTGTTAGAGGGAGGGATCTGTAAATACGAGTGACCAAAGTGGGTGTCAGTGGAGAAGTAATAATAATAATAATAATATTATAACGTCAGTCGTGAACATCACTCCTGCTAACATTTAACTGACCAGGATTATACATAACCACATCTTTCAACAAGGGAAGCTGAGAAATGTATTATTTAATGGTTTTCCAGATATATAACTAAAAGTTGTATTAATATGGAAGGAGATAACAGATATGAGGGAGGAACTCAGAAGTCTTTCCATGATGACCCTAGTTTACAAAAGCAGAGTGGCATACTAGAACAAGTTCCTATTAATACTGATAATTCCTTAGATTATCGTTGGTGCTGTATGGGACTAATTTTTAATGATTTCCTTTTTAAGGAAAATGTCAGACCAGGGAGGAAAGACTCACACTCCATTAGCCAGTCACTATTTTTTGATCTTGACGGTATCAGCTTTACATAAAAGTAAAGGTGGATGGATAGCATTTGGGATATGGTGTACATGTTCATGTTTCCATTGGTAATGAAAACTTGCAGTGTTTTGGTGAATATGTTGGGGGAACAGAGTGGTAAAAAAATGCATTTGTGCTCAGATGAAACTCTGCATAAAAATATCTTGAATCTAAAATGCTATCAAACTGTAGTCAGATGACTAACTGTGGAAACACATGCCTCCTGGGGCACTGGAGGACTAAAGACTAAACAAGTATTATGGGACGTCTGGGCACTAGCTCCGCTTATTCCCTTAATAAGCTGTAGAATCACTAACTTTGAGTTGAATCTAGGCATAAGAAAATATCCAATATCTAAAAATATTTGCAAAAATGGAAGCACTTAAACCTCATAGTCTTGATGATTAATGCCCATACAGGACATAAGTACCTTATGAATTCTCAGATCCCCCTAATGCCTCCTTGGCCTTCATTCCCCCAAATACTGAGCCACACTTCCCTTTCCATAGCTGGTATAGCCACGAGCCAGGAGATACAATCTGAAAGTACAGAAGAGTTAGCACCTACAGGGTGAATCTTGACCACAGAATATGCTAGAAAGGAAGAAGCAGATTTCCCCTATCCTCCTCCTTATTTCTCCACTCTGTGTTCTACAGTGAGATGTGGTTTTTTCTTGCAACCTGTCTGGATAAGTCCTATACGTCAAGCAGATATATCTGTTGCGTCTTTGTGGTAAGCTGTGATTTAACGATCAGAGTGGTAATGCATTGAGTTTTCTTGCCTAATTTTAATTTTTTCTTTGCCTTTGCTGCATTGATTTTCTTATACCCCAAATAGAATATTATCACCTTAATCCTTGTCACATAGTCTATCCACTAGAGATGTGAGCCAAGACAGTGGCATAAGCCTGTGTATATGGTGACTGTAGTTTTCAAGATCTTGCAAGACCCCACATGCTTTGTACAGATAAATCTCATCCATAGCCTCTGATCTTTTATTTGGGACAATACATTCTAAAAGAAGCTATATTATATTATATTGAATGTGATCATGCTCTTTATGGCCATATAGGTCCTAACTTACTATATTTATAGCTAAATCATCTATAACCAATCCCAAATTCTACAGGTATATATGTCTTAGGCTAATTGCAAAGTCTTAACTGTTAGGATTTCACTTAAATGCTTCATAATTCAGACAAACAAAAGATAAAGACGATGAATTTACAAAACCCACAAATGGCCAGAATGTGAGTCTAGAAAAGTTTATTCTTACTGCTGAAGACACATATTTAGAACCCACCCTACAGAGCTAGATTAGAAATGTGCATACATCAAATCAATTTTATATATTAATATAGATTTATCTATAGATATTATGTACATATATATTTTAAACTACTTAGAACATGTATTTGTAGTGAACATTTTACTAAATATAAAAGTTTCAAAAACATTTATATAAACTAAAAATTTCAGGCTTATTAATATTTCAGGAAGCTCTGAAGACTATAATCCTCCAGATATAAAATATTCTGAAGGTTCTCTGAAAAACTTATAAAACATTGTAATAGTTTGACTAAATCTTTCTAATGTAAGTTGTACATTCCCTTTAATATTTTTTCAGTCAGCTAAAATGTGTGCTCACTTGATATAAATGTGCAAAATCTTTTTGTTTTTTTCATCTCTGAGATGACGTAGCCAAAGGAAAAAAGAATATATGCAATAATTTAATTTTCATTACAAAAGAAAATAATCACAACCAGTAACCCACTGTAAAAATTTATGACTTTCTCTTTAGTCCAAAAATGTACGGACTTGTCACCACATTTAAAGGATTTACGTGGAATCCTACATGTGTCTCTAATGGAACCCTCACTGAGGCTGCAAAGACTCATTTTTCCCTAAAGGAGTAATAAGGACATAGAATATGAGGTGTATGAAAATATTCATGGAAAAGATAAGAAGAGAAACAAAGCTGACATTCCTTGCTACAAGGCAGGTATCTACTTCAAGTCAAACCTCTTGTTTCCCATAATGTAGGGGCCACAAAGACAAGATCAAGTATGATTTTTAAATGACTAAACAGGAGGAAAAAGCCAGGATTTTCAAAGTGCAGGAAACTTACAAAAGAATCTATGCACATTGGTAAATATCCAATTTAAGGACAATCAGAACTAACGCACTCCCCTTTTCTCAACCCCAGGAAGCTACATGGAAGGCTGCCTTGGCATTCAACAGAGAAAGAAAGAAAACAAAAGAAAAAAGAAAACTGTTAGTGAGAAGATTGGTCCCAACACAGATTTACACCCCACAGAAACACAGATTGTTGGACAAGAAAACTCAGGCAATGAGTTTAGTTTAGTCCCAGCCTCATAGCGTTTGCAGGTGTCTGGCAGAGAAGCAAATGTGAAGACTCTCCGGAGGATGACATATTCCTCCTAGTGCTCAAAAAACAGCATGCAGAAACATTTCCCCCCAAGGGGAAGTGAGGAATGACAAGGTACCATGAACAAGATGATGTAAATGAGAACAAGCAGAAGCAACAAACTCAGAGACTCCAGTCACCAAAATAATCAGACACAAGTTATAATGCAATCACGGCACCACAAGCTTAAAAATATCTGCAGAGAATCAGGAGCCTCAAGTCTACATTTAAAAAAAAAAAACTTAAAGAAAACTAAATTACTAGAATGTAAAATATAATTTTTTAATTCAACAAAATTAATGAGAATTAGCCACATGGAGAGACAGACCATAGTTAAGGATAAATTATGTAAAATACACTAGAAAAAGACAAAAATTTTGAGTCTGGAGAGGAAAGAGTAAAGTTTATAAAAGATTTAATAAAATGAACTCATACACAATTAATCAAGAGTCCCATAAAAAGAGAAAAGAGAAAATGGAATTGTCAAGGAAATACTGAAGAAATAATACCAGATAATATTTTAAGAATAACGAAAGAAAGATGTTATCTCCAGATTCGAACAGCTCTGACAAATCCAAGCAAGAATTAAAAAAAATTAAATTCTGACACATAGTAAAACTGACTGATTTTAAAGACTGACATTAAAGTTTCATCTACCTTCTCAACAGTAATGTTGGAAACGATGAGACAGTGGAATGATATCAATAATAATAAAGAGAATACAAGTGGTAATCCAAAGATGATTCCATGTTCAATTTTAACCATTTTCAAGAGTAAGAATAAAATAAAGATATATTCAGACAATCAAACTCAGGGAAATTCAAAGTCTTCTATCAGGTAAATGAAAAACTAGTCCAGATACAGTATTTAAGAAGAAAGATGAAAAAGTGGAAAAAAAAAAAAAGGTGATGAAGTAGAAATAAGATAAAGAACAATGACTGCTTAAATTACTAATAAAATCTAGTGAGGGTTAAAAATATACAAGATGGAATTAGAATATCAGATAAGGTTTAAAGAAAAAAATCATATTTTTTTAAAGAAAAATGTTTAGATTTGTCTTTCTAAATTTTAATTTTTATGGATACATGATAGTTGTACAAATGAATCAAAAATTACACTCAGAACTAACACAAGCACAGGTATACAAGGTGAAATATATATTGATTTCCCTTATGGCATTGATTTCATTTTCAAAAATTTGAAACCATTTCTTAAAATTTAAAAATCACACATAAATTTAAAATTATCAGCAAACTTTGATGTAATTTTAGAAATTTAGATTTAAAAAATTACTTACATGCACATGTGGTTTTAATTTAATATTAGCTATGATAATTTAACACATGCAAAATACAGCAACACTGAGTATTCCAAGTATTTATACCAAACAATTAAAAAGTCCCTATCAATTCAGATATTCATACATGTTAAGGATATTTAAGAGGTATTCCCAACTTATATTTTTAAAGATCAAAATCATTTTCAAAATACATATTTTTATCTTTAACAATATAAAGTTTTTTTCTAATAAAAAGAATATTCAATGTAAATTAATATTCCTTACTATGTGGTCCTTGGGCGAGTTTTGTGGAAGGGTCTATCTATACAAGTAGTGGTAGCACGGCCAGCTCTGCTCCCGATATAGATTTACACTACACATTAGCATATTTAAAAACTGAGAACTCCTGGAGAAAAGTCAACTATTTCACTCTATTACTATTAAGCCCAAGTCTTTTCATATTTGTTTAAAGAAAAGACCTACCCTCCTCCTTTCAGCACGCACCTATTACCAATAATATCAAGTTTGTGATTAATGCCGTAAGAGGTTGGCCATCCACCAAACCTTTTGTTACTAGTGAATGCCACATCCATAATATTCATCTAACAGATGTTTATCACTATATAACTTATCTTTCAATGTTTCCATTTTCTTTTTCTAAACATTTCTATAGTATTCTGCTGTTTTGATATATTTAATTCACTTGGCCATTTTAGTATGAAGCATTGAGGCAATTTGAGTTTTTTTCTTTTTTGGCCAGGGCTGGGTTTGAACCCGCCAACTCCAGCATATGGGGCCAGAGCCCTACTCCTTTGAACCACAGGCACCGATTCTCAATTTGAAATTTTTAAATGCAATTAATACAGCTCTGGACATTTTTATACAAATTATTTCCCTCTTTTGACCTACATCCTATTAGTAAAATAATTACGTAGTTAGGGTACATTTAAGTCCTATTGCTTGGTTGTCTCTACCACCCCAAGTGATTTATATCCACTGCCCATTTTTGCTTGTTTCTTCAGTATAACACGTCTACGTGAATTTACATTTAAACTGTTCACTTCTCGGGTGATTTATTCTCAGTTTCATTTTCCTTTCTGTAGGGTTCTGAATGGATAACAACTTTTCCACCTTTTTTCTTATAGAAAATATGGATCATTATGGTGTGAGGACAAGGACACAACAGAAAACCACCAGAGACAGCACTCTCTGACTGAGTCATGGCGAAAATTTAAGTTGCTATTACACTTGTTTTATAACTTTATCTCAAAGAAATAATTTGAAATTCTACTGTGACTAAATTTAAAATAATGAAAAAACTTAGTAATAACTAAAATGCTTAGACGTATAGTAGTTATGAAACATTTTCTTTTACATGGTTTATGAGTTATTATGGTAAATTTTTTAAAATTTGTGACTATAGAAAAATAATTACCTCAAACAAAAAGTATAGAATGCAAAACTTTTGAACGTATATGATTGTTCCAATAAATAAGACTATGTAATAAAACTAGTAAAACTTTTAACATTTTCGTACTTGCCAAGAGATATATGGGTTACGTTATTTTTCACAATTTTCTCTACTGTTTAAATTATCTGTACAGTTCATATGGGTTCGCTATGTTAATATGAAATATGTTTCTAACTTACCCTGGCTTTGGAGTCCTTTTTCTATTTACATTTTGTAATTTTAATTTTAAGGCTCGCTCAAGATAAGATGGAGATGTTATTTGTAATGTATTGCTCGCAGGTGCCTTGTTAACATGCATATTTGCAGATCATGAACCTAAAGAGAAATATTAAGTGTGTGTTAGCATACAAAAGCACTCATAGCACAAAATACTGTATGTCATCAGATTCATGAGTTGTTGAGAAGGGTAGCAAGAAGAAAAATTAGGCTTAAGAATAATAGCATATTGAAAAATAATCTCAGACACTGGATTCCTCTAGATTTTGCCTCTAGACTTTGCCCCACCTTTCCATTTTGTTACTATTACAAACTAGTCGATTCATATAACATCTAGACTTTAATATGCTTTAGCATTTCTATTAGCAAAACCAGTGAAAGAACCAGTGACGTGGCAGCTAAGAGGACCGGCTGCCCAAGCAGACCGACTTCACTGCTCCGTGTCCCCATTTCCTCACCTGGAGAATGGGAATAGTATCTCCCCCAGAGCTCTTGTGAGAAACAAACAGTTCGACATATGTACACTGCTGAGGATAAAGCCTGGCACGTAGGGAGCTTCATCTAAGCACGTACCAAATTTGCCATTGTCTGTTCTTCAAAGCCACTTGTATATATTTTTTATATGTCCTATCTTTTGCCATTTTGATTATGCTTTCTCCGCTTGCCCTCACACCCAAATATTATCTTTTTTTCTTTTTGAAGTACATCTGAGCATATTCTATGAGTGTGTAGCCAACACTAGGACATATTATTTGTATTTAGTGGAGTATTTCATCAGCAAAATGAAGCAATGAAATGGGTAGTCGCTGGTTTATTTTGCATTTTATTTTTAAGACAGTTAAATTTCAAAACTGGCCACTGTACTAGTCAAGGAAGCATAGGGTACACTCCAAGGGAGTAACTGCAGGGATTCTTTTGAGAGACAGGCGTAGGGTTGTAAAATGACGTGGTGTAGTTCTCAGGGGCTAGCAAGAAGGGGATAAGCTAATTCCCACTCCTAGGACTGAAGAAGCAGCTAGACCAAGAAGGAATGAGAGTAGGAGAGTGGTGCTTAGTTAAAAGTTTTTGCCTTTAGTTGAGAAATGCACAATCTGAGGTTGCCTCTAAGAAAAGTCCTACCCTAGATCCTAGAGTGTAGGAACACCAATCCCACTGTCCTCCAGCTCCACTCCAATCACCCACCTGTGCTCCCCATTTGCTAAACCAAACTAGAAGCCAGGAGGACAGGGCAAAGTGGAGAAGGATGTGAAGCAGGTCTGGGGGGCAATGGAAAGTATCAGCACAAAAGGATCCCAGACACAAAATAGCACCGTCACTACTGATGTATGACAAGATCTGCTTCAAATAACGCACATCCATTAGAGTGGAAAGCAGGCAGGTTTCCCAGGTTGGCAGCTGTGATGAGCTGTAGACAGCAATGTTATCTAGACGGGTCTAACTTTCATGGAAAACAAAAGTTATTCCAGGGCAGGATTCATATTTTCAGACATTAATTTTCTTTAACTGCTAACATCACATTGGGCATTTTCACCAGAAAGGCACTCAGGAAGGTAACTACAAATTCATATTATCCATAGATGCATAATAAGGTCCCCATAGCACAGGCAGCCTAAAGAACAATAATAGAGAAGTAGGAATGTGCAGAGGCATTAATCTGATAAACGTGCTAATAAATGTTGACAAGTATTTATTGTGGATGATATGAAATTGTTAAAGTTACATAAACTAGGGTAAAGACAATGTCTTCAAAAGAAAACAGAAAGGCAGGCATGGGGAGGAAAGAATAATTCCACCATCCATAAAACATTGCATATTTCAAAAATATAACCCAGAAATACAAACTTGGATCAGACATGCTCTTAGGTAAATTAGTTTAAAACATTTAATTGGAAATGAATGGAAAGGGAAAAGTACAGACATCTAGGGAGGAAAAAAAAAAAAAACAGTTTAAGAGAAACTGAATTTAAGGCAAACAGGTCTTTGTGTATGTTATGTTGGGTAATTTGACCTGGAGCTTTAACAGGTACTTCACAGGGCTGGGTACTTAGTCGTGTTTCTGAGCTTTCAACAAGTTAGAGATTAACTATTTTAGAAATTATCTCTTGATCACTCAACCTATTGTCCAAAGACTCTTTACACCGGCTGAGGTAGATGTAAGATAGATTTTACACCTGCTGCTCATCACAAGAGTTCCACAATGCCTTGCCGAAGAAAATGACCTAGACTGGCTGGGATGAAAAAAATCGTATTGCTGTGGAACTGCTGCTCTCGATTTCTGGCTTATCTTGGTAGTTCTGGTAACAGTGTTGAACCAACGCGAGGTTATAAAGCAGTATTTGAGTAGTGCTGGAATATACAAGAGAGATAATTTGTGCCCTCTAACATAATATTTCATTATGTAGTGCTGCTTTTGACTAAGATTAGTAGGAAAAATAACAAAATAATCCCAAATTTCTAAGAAGAAAAAATTAGTATTTTCAGAAATGTTTACAATAGAGATATTGGAATTCAATCCTCAGTGGGGTAAATAAAGAAAATGAGGTTTAAAATCACCACTACCACCCAAAATAACTGAAATGCAAAATCTGAATATATCATTAGCTTTCAGAAAAAATTCCTTTCCTAAAAGTATTCCAAATTGAATTCTCAGTAGAGTCCCAAACTTGAAGCTATCCACAAAGAAATGATTATTTGTATTGTACTAATGATTATTGCATGTATAATGGGGCCACACTATATTGTGTTTTAAGATTAGTTTTCCAACTCCAACACAAAATATATAAAAATCTCAGAAAACATAAACATTTAATTACTCTAATATCTTATTTAATAATTATTATAATTTACATCAAGTCTGGTTTTTAATTTGCTTTCAAAAAAATTAGAAAAGTAAAATTTTTATAATTTTTTTACAGATTATCGATAACAAAGCAAGCTGTCCAAAGTTGTTGTCAATGTGGCAGCAGTAATGAACCAAATAGTGACAGTATTATTCTAAAGGAACAGGAAATCAAAGAAATGGCCTCTAGTTTTCTGTATGAGTATCATACTGACTTTGACTTTGTGAAGGGCTCATCACTAACATACATTATTTCTAAATACGTGCTGTCTAGTAAGGCAATAAACATCACCCTTTAAATGCTGTTCATACAAAACATAAAGAAGTAAGTTCAAAACTAACAAAAATTGAAAAGTATTGAATTAAAAACCAACAGAAGAAATATCAATCCTTTACAGGTTCTTATAACCTAGCACTTTGTTTTTCTAAGGCTAAAGAAAAATTCCATTGTTAAGACCATAGTTGAAGACTGTATAAGATGTTTTCTTGGAAATGTTGGTCGATTCATGCAACAAAGATATTAGCTCACGCACCCCTTTCCAACGACACCATAGTTCAACGTATTCAGCCCTGGTTAACAACATGGAGGCGAACTCAGAACCAATAAATCTAGAAAACTATTTTTCATTGCAACTTGATAAATGTGCAGATATTGCTAACATGGTGCTTGCATTACTATATGTGCAATTTGAATGTAGTAGTGATAGAAATGTACAAGTACTGTTCAGCATCATTACTTGCAAGTGTAATTGGCTCTGAATGGTATAAAGCTAGAAAAGGTTGGATTATTTTAAAATGTATAAAAAATAAAGGTTTTTAATTTATTTTTTATTTTTATTTTATTTTTTTTTTTAGACACAGAGTCTCACTTTATCACCCTCAGTAGAGTGTCATGGCATCACACAGCTCACAGCAACCTCCAGCTCCTGGGCTTGGGTGATTCTCTTGCCTCAGCCTCCCAAGTAGCTGGGACTACAGGCACCCGCCACAACACCCAGGGTTTTTTTGTTACAGTTTGGCCAGGGTGGGGTTTGAACCCACCACCTTCAGTATATGGGGCTGGCACCCTACTCACTGAGCCACAAGTGCCACCCTTTTTATTTATATTTTTAAAAATTTTTATTTTATTTATTTTTATATTGTTTCAGTTTAATAGAGGGTATAATGAATTAGATTACAATGTTTGCATTTGTTAGGTAACTCTTATAACTGTGTCCTGTCCTCAAGATATGCCATGTACCCTAAAAAGTTAAGTTTTACGTAGGACAACTGAGATGGTAGATAATCATTCTTGAGTAGTCATCCAGATGGAGCATGTTAACCAGTATGCTTCTCAAATCTCAGAAATATCCACCTTCGCCCAAAACCAACAACGAGAGAAAACAAAGCAAATGATAAAAACTAAACTATGTGAAGCTGAATTCTGGCGCCCATCTACATGAGCTTAGAAGTGAATTTTTCACCAGAGCCTCCAGATAAGACCATCTCAGCTGGACTCTTCCCCCTCCCCAGTATTATTGAGGGAAGATTGATAAATAAAAATTGTATATAGTGATGCTTTGAAGTACACACACATGCACACAAGGAAATGGTTACCACAATCAAGCTAATTCAGATATCTATTACCTCACATCGTGTGTGTGTGTGTGTGTGTGTGTGCTGAAATATTTAAAGTCTACTCTCCAGTTTCTTTTTTGGCCAGGGCTGGGTTTGAACCCACCACCTCTGGTATATGGGGCTGGCGCCCTACTCCTTGAGCCATAGGTGCCGCCAACTTTCCAGTTTCAAGTATACCTTGTTATTAACTATAGTAAGTGTAAAGTACAATAGATCTCCAGATCTCACTTAGTCAAACTGAAACTTTGTAACCTTCAACCAACATTCTTCATCTCCACTTCCTACCCCAGCTGCAGGAGACCATTCTGCTACTCTCTGCATCTATGAGTTTGATGTTTTCAGATTCTGCATATAAGTGAAATCATGCAATACTGTCTTCCTGTGCTTGGCATATGTCAGTATTTCACATAGAATAATGTCCTCTGGGTTCATCTAAGTTGTCATCAATGATACAATTTCATTCTTCCTCAGGCTGACCAATACACTATTATGTATCTATACACCACATTTTCTTCATCCATATCCTGACTATTGTAAATAATTCTGCAATGAACATGGGGGTATCTCTTTGACACACTGCTTTCATTTCTTTGGATATATTATACCCAATAGTGGTTCATATAGGATTTCTATTTTTCATTCTTTGAGGAACCTCTGTAATAGCTGCACTAATTTACATTCTCACCAACAGTGTACAATGGTTCCTTGTTCTCGACATCTGCATAAACACTTTTTATCTTTCATTGTTTGGATACTGTCTATTCTAACAAGTGTGAGTGTGAGGCATATCACATTGGGGTTTCAATTTACATTTCCCTGATAATTAGTGACCTCGAGCACCTTTTCTAATACCTACTGTCCATTTGTATGCTTCTTTTGAAAAATGTCTATTCAGGTCCTTTGTTCATTTTTTAAATTGGGTCTTTTTCTTTTAGCTATTAAGTTGTTTGAGTTACTTACATATTTCGGATATTAGCCCCTTATCAGATTGCAGTTTGCAAAAATTTTCACTCAGCTGCAATCTTGATTTTACTCTTGCGAGACTGAGCGGAGAACGCAGCTGAGCCAGCCTGGATTTATGACCTAAAGAACTATGAGATAGTAAATGAATGTTATTTTAAGCTTCTAATTTGTTGAAATTTGTTTTGATAGCAACGGAAAACTAAAACAAGATACTCTACAATTTGGCAATTATCATTAAAGTGAGTGATTCTTATATTGCAATCTGTAAAAAGTTATTACTAAGCATCTTAAAATTTGATGGAATGTTTGAATTTTATTTTCTATCAAGAGAAGATTCACACATACGGAGTTCATGACTCAAGAATCCATTTCTTTCTTCAAAATACAATTTAAGTTTAGTTATCATTTAATAGTAGAACTTATAGGAACTAGATGATGGTAAAAAGTTAACATTAAATTTTGAAAATACAGAATTATGTTTTGTAAGGTAAATGAAAAGAACATTCCGGTGAATGAAATTTTTAAACTCTCTTCTTTCATTCCTGTCCTAAGACCTAGGTGAGATTCATTTTTCTACTATGTCTTTAAAACAAAACAGAGAAACAGTGGATAGATTCATTAGTTCGCCAAAGAATACTATTTAAATTCAACTTAAATTAGATAAAATTTAAAAAGCATGAAAAATATATTTCCATATTAAAAACTTTGATGCCGATAAATACAATGTGTGTTCCATGTTTGCATATAGACTATTTATTTAAAGACTTAATTTTTTTAATCAGGAGTAGTTTATTTTTTTAATCTAAGAGCAGCTCTAGTTACACAAAAATGAGAGGAAAGTACTGAAATTTTCCATGGGCTGCCTACTACCCTACCTGCACAGACTATGCTGTTATCAGCTTTCCCCAGCACACTGGTAAGTTTGCTACAACTGATGAACCTACATCATACTCACCCAAAGTCTGTAGTTTACATGAGGGTTCACTCTGTTGTACATTCTGTGTGTGTACAAATGTATACTATTCATATCCATTATACTATCACACTGTCTTTCAAATCCTCCGTGCTCTGCCTACTCATGCCCCAACCTCTCCACCTGGCAACTATTGATCTTTTACCGTCTCCATAGTTTTGCCTTTTCTAGAATGTCATGCAGCTGGTTACACAGTATGCATTCTTTTCAGATTGGGTTATTTCATTTAGTAATATGCAGTTTAGGGTCCTCTTGTTTTCTCATGATATAGAGCTGGCATATTCCTTGTTACTGCTGAATACTATTCCATTGTATGGATGTACCACAGTTTATTCATTTATTTACTAAAGGGCACCTACATTGTTTCTGAGCTTTAGAAATTAAACATGAAGCTGCTTTAAGTGTTTGTGCGTAGTGTTTTCTGTGGACTTAAGTATAAATGTATAAATGATGAGCATGCTTGCCAATTGTATGATAAAAGTATGTTCAGTATTTTAAGAAACTGCCAAATAATCTTGCAAAGTAGCCATACCCTCTTTTATTCCTTCCAGCAGTGAATGATATTTCTTATTGCTCTATGTTCCATTTGATGCTGTCAGTGCTTCAGTTTTTGGCTATTCCACTGAAGCGTATCATGGTCTTGCATTATTGTGTTAATTTGAATCACCCCGATGACATACAATGTGGAGTATCTTTTCATATATTGTTTGTCATCTATGGGGAAGTGATGTTAGGATCTTTGGCCCAATTTTGATTGAGTTATTTTCTTATTGTTGAGATTTAAGAGTTCTTTGCATATTTTTGATACCATCCTTTATCAGACCAGTCTTTTGAAAATGCTTTCTCC
>CAUYQV010037163.1:0-37725 GCA_963574575.1 Galagoides demidoff
GCATCACAGCTCATAGCAACCTCCAACTCCTGGGCTCAAGCGAGTCTCCTGCCTCCGCCTCCCAAGTAGCTGGGACCACAGGCGCCCGCCACAACGCCCGGCCATTTTTGGGTTGCAGCCATCATTGTTGTTTGGCGGGCCTGGGCTGGGGATTCGAACCCGCCACCTTAGGTGTACGTGTCCGGCGCCTTAGCTGCTTGAGCCACAGGCGCCAAGCCGATTTATTCATTTTTTAATTTCAGATTGATATAAGTGTACAAATGATTAGGTTATATTGTTTGCACTTGTTAGGTGAAGTCCAAGTTGTAGTAGAGCCCTTCACCCAGGAGTTGCACCATACACCCCTATGTTACCCCGTTAGGTGAGAGCATACCAACCCCCCTCCCTCTTCTCTCCTCCCCACCACACTTGATTTGGGGATTTCCCATCATGTGGGTATGTTGTGGTTCATCCACTGGTTTCATATTAGTGTTCTGTACATTGGATACTTGCTTTTCCATTCTTGAGATGCTTTACTAAGGACAATGTTCTTCAGTTCCATCCGGGTTAATACACAAGATATAAAGTCTCCATCTTTATTATTAAAAAACAAGACTCAGGGTGAAGGGTTAGATTTTACATTTCTTGATTTTTGTGTATCTCAAAACTTTTGTAATGACCCACAGGTGGTGGCTATTTTTTTCTTCATACTTTTCTGTACTTCTCAATTATTTGTGATTGAAAAAAAAATGGGCACACATTGCTTTCATAATCAATTTACTATATGACAATCTTATGATTATAAAAGAGAGACAATGTATGTGGGAATGGAAGGGACCAATTAAATAGAACAGTAGGAAAGCCCTCCCATACGACATGTGAGCTGAAACCCAAGAGAGGAGGAAAAACCAGACATTTTGAGAGCCGGGGAGCCCTCTGAGGAACCAGGTATAAAAGCCCAGCAGAAGGAGTATGTTTGGAATTTTCTAGGTTTTGAAAAAAGCCCAGTGTGGGAGGGTGACGAGAGATAAAATCAGAGACATTGCCGAGGGCCAGAACACGTAGGACCGTGATGGAAATTTGGGGAATCCTGTGCAGAGGCCTGACATCATTTACTTTACATTTTTGAAAGAGCCTTCTGACCAATAGGTAAGGAAGGGTGTAAGGGGCAAGCATGAAGTCAGACACAGTTGGGAAAGCAGTGCAGTGTCCGTGTGAGACCTGGGGGTGGTTTGGGGTGGAGAGACAGCTGTGTGGGTTGGACCGTGCACCTATCTGGCTTATTCCCTGTGTGGAGGAAATAATCATCATAATAGCTATCATTCATCAAGTTTTGCTCATTAATGCTCACCACAGCCCTATGACATCAGTGCGGTTATTAGCCCCATAGGAGCTTTAGAAAGGCTGAGTAACTTGCTCAAAGCCATACGCCACAACAAGCAACAGTGGGATTCATATCCAAGTTCATTGGCCCCAGAGCCAACACCCTTAACCAATCACAGTGCTACTTACTACTCAATCAGTGTTAGCTCTGCTTATTGACTGGTGGCCGTGGAGATGAGCAAGAGTAAACAGTAAGCACTTGAGGGGTCTGTATCCCACACACGCTCTACCCCAACTGTAAACTGTCTTCCGTCTTCACCATTGCCACACCCACGTCCTCTCCTGATAACACATGTGGTTCAACTCTATCTACCTGCGTCAGGGTTGGGCTGCCTTAATTGAGGCAAAGCGAGATTTGGGAGATGCTGCTGAGACAGACGCATGGTAGAATAGAAACAGCAGTGCCCAGGAGCAGCTCTGCCTGCTCTGTGGCTAACTCACAGGCTGTCTCATCTTTAAAGCTGGAACTCATGCACCCTGGAATTGTGTGAATCCCTTTACTCTGTCATGGCCTGACATCCGCCTTTCTGAGTGGGCCATCTACACTTCACTGAGAGTGGGAGTGGTTGTGTGTTATGCCCATCATCTTAGTTAAACTTACTTCCTTTTGACGAAATTGTTGCCTTGCATTTATCGTCTTATCCATTTGAATGTAAGAGGTGGTCAATGCAGTTGATCATTTGCAACTAATTGTGACTCAGATAGGGGACTAACAAGTAGCGAGAAAGGGCTGGAAACAAAGGCCCAAAATCAAGGGTAATAGTGTGTCTTCCCAGGCCACAGTAATGACCACTGTGCAAAAGCCAGAGCAGCCTGGGGGTCACAGGACACAGTGCTGGGAGCAGAACAAATCTGATCTGGCACTGTCACCCCCTTCCTGCCTCCAGTGAATCACCCAACTTGGAGATAGGAGTAGGATGAAATACAGATAGGAATGCTATGCGTTTACCTCCACGGTCTTTCAACTTGTGAACTGCAAAGTAACAGCTCCTGTGCATTCCTGATGGTTCCAAGCATTGTTTTTCTGCTAGAATACCTGAGAGCATTCATTATTGGGCAAGATAAAATGAACTGAGCCTTTCTTCCTTTCTTATCTGTGTGAGAGAGGTACAATTTCCTCTAGGCAAATGTCTACGTCCTAAGACACAAAGACTATCTGATCTATGGCAGGCATATCTTTACATGTAGCAAACCAGAGAGCAATACTGGTTATTTTCAGATGACTGCAGCTGGGGAGGAAGAATCAACAGTAATTCACTCACTCCTCCCCCAATTCTTCCCTTCTGAAAGAAAACTCTCCTTCAGAATAATCACCCCACCAGTCTAGACCTCAGCATTCACTGAAGAACTTGGTTAAAATAAACTCTAGACCTGTTTATTGATTCTTTCTGTTTTCTTTTCCAGAAATCTTCTCTACATCTACCCACAGAGGCTGAACTTTGCTAACAAGCTAGCATCTGCCCGGAATATTACAATAAAGATTCAGTTTATGTGTGGAGAAGATGCTAGCAATGCTATGCCGGTAAGCAGGAAAATAAACATTTGCCTCAAACCAGGGTGAGCTGTACTCACCGGTCAATTCACATGGATCAAATCCAGGGCTCACCAATGTACAGAGAATGTCTGAATCAGGCCAATGCTACTCGGCAGGTGCGAAGGCTTTTGTTCCCATGACACTGATGGGGAAACAAGGTCAGGCTAAACTAAAAGCCCCTTTCTTAACTTAATCTGTGGAAAGACTTTGCAATATAGATCATTTTAGAGGACTGAAAAAAAAATCATAAAGTCTTTCCGTGTTACCCATAGGACCACACTGCTCTTAAAGCGTATAAGGTAAGGAGATGGCTCCAGTGTCTGCCGCGTTTGCTGAACATCTTCTGCGTACACGCTGTGTTACACACTTACCCAAGCCTCGGGCCACATCTGCTAATCCATGTGAAGTACTGTCTCATGATATGCGTAACAACAGCTATGCTTTAATAATAATAATTAAAAAATAATGATATGTGTAACAAAAACACACCACCTCAACACTTTTTAAGAATGGATCCTCACCCTGAGGCAAAATAGATATCGAATAATATATAATGCAGTGTGCCCTTGTTATCCAACAAATGGGCTCATTGCCTGATGCACACAGATCCTAATACTACGGGACCAGCTCTTGGGAAAAGGGGGGCTTTATGGTGACACCAGCCAGTAAGAAGGCAGGAGACAGATTCAAATCTGTCTTTACAATTTGGAGTCTGATGGTTGGCAGACAAGGGAATGGATTTAGGAATGTTAGTTAACTTTCAATTTGATTCTTTATAGCTAGATATGTTGGGGTAGCCTTGGACCTTCTGAGCCAATAAACCCCTTGTTTGTGAAAGAGTCCATTCAGGTTCTGGTCACGTCTCGGTCTTCTTGGTTCTACAAGGAAGAATTATTGTTAGGGGTCAAAGCTGTTTCTATTGCACATGCCTGTGGCCTTTAGTCCCTAATAAAACCCCTTGGAACCTCAGTTTCCCTTTCACAGCCAATTCTTCTGTACCAGTAGGACCAGTTATAGAAATCAGAACTCTTTTTTTTTTTTAACTTTACTTTTATTTATTTATTTATTTTTGGCCTGGGCTGGGTTTGAACCTGCCACCTCTGGCATATGGGGCTGGCGCCCTATCCTTTGAGCCACAGGCACCGCCCCAGAACTCTTAATGTACAAAATACAGCTCTGTGAGACCAGAAAACCCTGTTAACCTGACAATAGTCAATTTGATACACCCAAATGTTGCTGTTAGTTTGATCCTTTCTATATTGGTGAACAGGTCATCTTTGGAAAGTCCAGTGGGCCTGAATTTCTGCAGGAAGTGTACACAGCCATTACGTACCATAATAAGTAAGTATATTTCAGAGTTCTAAATATATGCCAAGACTGTTTTGTTATCTCCTGGCTTTTCTGAGTCCCCTGGGTGATTCTTCCTAAAAGTTTTGATAATTTGGGGACAAAGGAAATTCATGCCAGTTCCGTGATCCTGGTTGGAGATGCATAACTTTGCCATTAACTAAAACTGAAAAAAAGAATGTATCTTCAAGACTCAAATATGGTTTTGATTCTTCCGGAGACTTCTATCCTACTGTGATCCAGAGAGGTTATATAATGTTAAAAAAATAAATTTTCTAACTTGCTTTGAGGTACTGGAGTGGCCAGAAGCAGACTCCAGTTCTCCTTGTGTATGCCCTTGTCTTCTGGAGCACTCCGCACCTGCTCCAGTGCAAACTATAAGTTGCCCAAAGGAAATACAGAACTCTCATTAATATATCAGCAGTGAGTCACAGAATCATGTCTAAACTGTTACTCACATTCCACACTCAACAGAGGGACATCTGTGCAGTGTCAGATAGAATTGGGTTTGATCTGGCCTCGCAAGGATCCTTATAAAAGATTCCCGGACCAGTTTCTATCCATTTTCCTCTGGGTCAATTATCACAGCCCCCAGGTGCTTACCCCTGGTTTTATTCCTCTGAAGATCCCAGGGCCAGTTCCCCCTCCTGTTTCCTGCACTTCCTCTTGCCCAGCCACTCTGCTGCAATGCACCCTCTTAGAGGGAGCTCAGGGGACTCTCCATCCTGACCACACCAGCACCACATCACACTTCTCAGCTCCCTGCACAGGCTTCCATCAGTAAGTGTAACCTCGGCCCATTCAAGTATGTCAGTTAACCACATTCCAGGGTTGGGATAAGATTAGATGAGGTAATGTACGTGAAGAAGCTCTCGGTGAATCAGCGAGGACTCCCTAATTCAGTAACATGTCTCTCCTGCATCATTCATTTGCTTCTCCTGTCCCTTGATGACAGCAGCCATGGGCAGGCTCCCTTCCTGGGGCCGAGATGGACAAAGGAGTAAGGCACCTCATCCCCTTTTCAAATTAAGTTGCTGTCTTTTTCCATCATGTGGGAGGAGTTTCTTCCTGACAGAGGCTTTAGTTGGTGAGCGGTGGTGTAACTGACGTGTATGTAATAACATGGTCTCAAGGACTTCCTGCTCAGGAGCAGAACAATGTGAAGTGGGAAGCCTTAACACCAGGCAGGCAAATTCTGCGGAGCAAAGGGTCTGTGGTGTTACAATTTAGAGTCAGAGAAGTCATCCTTCTTGCTAAAAGCTATGTGTGTACAATGTGCTTTTGAAACAGGTCTCCTGATTTTTATGAAGAAGTGAAAATTAAGCTCCCTGCTAAGCTCACAGTCCATCACCACCTCCTGTTCACCTTCTATCACATCAGCTGTCAGCAGAAGCAAGGAGCCTCGGTAGAAAGTCTGCTGGGATATTCAGTGAGTTGTTTGTAACTTGCCCACTCATGCTGTGGCTGTTGGTGCATCCAAGGCCCCTGCTGAGATAAACAATTAAATTCTATTCACTTGCTTTTTATCTTGTCAGAAGTAGCAAAACACGCTAAACCAGATCATGGCAAAGAACAGAAATGATTTGACTTAGCAAACATCACATTTCAGGACTGGAAAGCTAGCAGGTGATAGACACTGAAGGAATACTCATTTTTTAAAGAAGCATGGCAATGTCTGTTATTTTTAAATTTAACATGTACACGTCACATATACAACTAGGTCTTTTCCCCCCAAGGGGGAAACAAGTTATTTCTTTCAAAAATATAAAAGGCAAAATGAACATTGATGTTGCTCAGACACACACAAACATTGGCTATGAAGAAAAAAGGCTACTGCTTTGGCTCCGAAAGCAGTAAATCATTGATATTACCATCTCAGGAGCTCTCGGGGAATTTAAAATGCAAAGAACTTGACAGAAATTACTGCCCAAAAGAGCCCTGGTCAATATCTAATCATTGTTTAGTTGCATTTGATGATTGTGAGCTAGATAAATGACCAGAATCATATGCTGTAATAAATACTGCTTTATTCTTTACATCATCTGTTTCAGTGGCTGCCAATTCTCTTAAACGAACGTCTTCAGACTGGATCCTACTGTCTCCCAGTGGCCTTAGAAAAACTGCCACCCAACTACTCCATGCATTCTGCCGAGGTAACCAGCAAGCTGGCCGCCAGCTGCTTCTTGTCCAGCCGCAGTCTTGGATCACCTTCCCAGATGCCCTTCCCCTTCTCTTAGATGTGGTCTAGAACGCTCCCTGGGTTTTCTGGAGCGCACTGTCTTCTGATTACACATTGTTCTCACAGGATGGAAGGGAGTAACAACTGGCTGGGAAACCTCATTCCTTTAGAGGGCACCAAATCAGAATGTCTAGTGGATACAACCTGCACCCAAGGCAGCCTTACATTGTATTATCTACCTCAGAATAATAAATTACAGAAAAGGAGGCAAATTGAGCCCACCTGTGATAAGCAGCGGCTCCCAGCAAGGATCCTTATAAAAGATTCCCTGGCCAGTTTCCATTTTCCTCGGGTCAATTGTCACAGCCCCCAGATTGTTACTGCTGGTCTTATTCCTCTAAAACAGTGGTTCTCAATCTGTGGGTCGCGACCCCTTTTTAACAATGAAAATACATTGCAGCATTAGGAAGGTTGAGAACCACTGCTCTAAAGATCCTAGGGCCAATTCCCCCACCCATTTCCTGTACTTCCTCTTGCCCATCTACTCTGCTGCAATGCACCCTTTTAAAGGGAGCCCAGGGGACTCTCCATCCCGACCACCCCAGCACCACTTCACACTTCTCAGATCCCTGCATAGGTTTACATCAACAAATGTTATTCTGAAGCAAATCCCAGATGTAATATCATTTTATTTATAAATATTTCAGTACGTATTTTAAAAGATAAGGATGCATGCTGGGCATGGTGGCTCACATCTATAATCCCAGCATTTTGGGAGACCAAGGTTGGAGGATCACATAAGAGCAGGAGTTAGAGACCAGCCTGGGCCACTTAATGAGAACCCATCTCTATAAAAAAATATAAAAATTAGCCAGGAATTGTGGCACACATCTGTAGTCCCAGGTACCAGGAAGGCTGAGGCAGAAGGATCACTGGAGCCTGGGAATTAGGGGTCAAACTATGATGGCCCCACTGCACTCTAGCCCAGGCAACATAGTGAGACCCTGTCTCCAAAAAATAAAAAGAAAAGAAAAGAAATAAAAGTACACATATGGCTCATAGTGTATTTCCACTGGACAGCGCCATTTTGGATCACAGATGGCAAACTTGTGCCCACAGGCATTAGAGGAGTAACATATGAATGTGTGGGTGTGGTGAGATTTGTTCACTCTCAGGACTGTCTATCCCTTCTAAAGGTCCGGCTGGCCTTCCCTTGGTTGTGCAGATTGGTGCCATGCTGGAAGGCTAATGTTGTCATACCTTCTAGTTCTAAAATGAAGTTAGAAGAGAAGTCTTTTATGGGAAATTTTTTAACTTTCAAATGTTGGCAATTCAAAAAACTTTCTAACACTCTCTGGGACTAGGGCAAGCTTTGAGCCCCAGTTTGTGACTTTGCCCTTTGTGACTGGCCCCAAAGGTCTGCATCCCAGGCACACCTCTACCCTTCCAAGTATAGCATGCTTCCTTCCATTAAAATGAGACAGATACAGACCCAGACTAGGCCCCTCTCCCTCAATACCAAACAGCATCTCTAGAGAAACGCAATTCCAATGGGAACTTAAAGCTAGACACTGCCTCTAAGGCCTGCACACACATATTGACACAGAAATGGTATAAAAGAATCACTATGAGTAGTTAAAGCAGGAGCCAAACAGGCCTGCTGCTTAGAAACACTTTGTTAAGATGGAAATTAATGGCTCGGCGCCTGTGGCTCAATGGGCTAAGGCGCCAGCCACATACACCTAAGGTGGCGGGTTCGAATCCCCAGCCCGCCCGCCAAACAACAATGATGACTGCAACCAAAAAATGGCCGGGTGTTGTGGCGGGCGCCTGTGGTCCCAGCTACTTGGGAGGTGGAGGCAGGAGACTCGCTTGAACCCAGGAGTTGGAGGTTGCTGTGAGCTGTGATGCCATGGCACTCTACCCAGGGGGATAGCTTGAGGCTCCGTCTCAAAAAAAAAAAAAAAAAAGATGGAAATTAATTTCAGTTACTCAAAAGCTTTAGAATTTCATGTCTTGTAAAGACCTTCTACGCTTTGTCCTGACGTTCTCAATTAATGGGAAAATTGCTGGAAGTTTACTTTATTTCAGTCTCTAGAGTCCAGGATCATCAATGCTGGACAGGAGCTTAGACCGCGCAGTTCAGCCTTCTCCTTACAACATGAGAACACCAAAGCCCAGAGAGTTTAATTGACTTGTCTGAGTAAAAATAACTAGTTTGGAGCAGAATTACAAAGTCAAACCCAGGGCTTCTGACTCCAACATCAGCTATAGTAGTTTTTGAGAGAGTTTTTTATTTGTATAAACCTGACATTTATAGGCAAGTTGCTTTGCACTCTCTGTAATCAGAAAAGGGGATTGGATTGCTAATCTTTTTTCTCTCTCTCTTTAACACAGAAAGTCCCTTTACAGAATCCTCCCATTAAATGGGCTGAAGGACATAAAGGAGTTTTTAATATTGAAGTACAGGCTGTCTCTTCCGTTCACACCCAGGTAAGGAACGTCAAGGCCAGCTTCAAATCAGTCCCTGATGGCTAATAGTGAAGATGAAGATGCTGCAGAGAAACCTAAGCACAGGCTAACAAACAAATGAAACAATGAAAATCTTTGCCTAAGGATAAATAAAAAAAATAACCTTCGTTCTTTATGGACATTTGCAAGCCTATTCAGGTTTTAACTGTCATTTGAATAAAAAGGCCTTACAAAAATAGCAAGCACCTAAATGAAAGGACCTAGTCCCTGCACTGTCCATTGAGAAACTCTTTGGGTAGACTTGATATGAAAGACTTGTCTGCTGTGATCTCATCTCCCTTTATAATTCTGCCAGTTCAGTGTGTCTACCTGATATGCTGACCTCTGCAGTGCCAAAGCATAAATTATTTTTTGTTTAGTTAATAATTATTCATAGGTCCTATTTTGTGTACCGTATTCTACGAAGAAGTTCATAACTTTGGTCAGAACATCTTAGAACTTCTGGTCTGAAACCTGGATAAGGAGTTCTACCGATAAAGAGCTGTTTGATCGTGTTTATGAATCCATCGGTGAGCACTGATGGGGTAAGGACCCCCTGATGCCTGCTCTCTGCCTCCCCAGGACAATCACCTGGAGAAGTTCTTCACTCTCTGCCACTCCCTGGAGAGCCAGGTGACCTTCCCCATCCGTGTGCTGGACCAGAAGATCAGTGAGACAGCTCTGGAACACGAGCTGAAGCTCAGTATCGTCTGCCTGAGCTCGTCCCGCCTGGAGCCGCTGGTGCTCTTCCTGCACCTGGTGCTGGACAAGCTATTCCAGCTGTCTGTGCAGCCCATGGTCATCGCAGGCCAGACAGGTAACAGGCCTCGGGGCTGGGAGAAGGCAGGAGCAGCTGGGCATTGTCCTGGTCAATGAAACGTCATTTTCCAAAGGGTCTGGGGACAACATTTGGGCGAATGTGATACCACTACACTACGGAAACCTGGTTTGGGGACAATGTGATTTTTCTTTCCTGAGTTCAAGGGAGGCCAAGTTCAGTGCATGTGAAACTCTGTGCATGTTTAAAATGAAACAGAAATATTAAAATAGGGCTCTTAATATTACAGCTTTGTTTTACATGTATTCTTATTGCATGATTAGAGACAGTCTTTTAAATCCCTTTCCTGGTAATTGAGGCCTTTATTTTGCCTCTAAGATATTTTTGGGTGTTTTTATTAACAAAGGAATAGGGCATTTTAAAGAAGTAACACAACCCATGTTAAACGGAGGGAAGGAACTCTAAACTGAAATGCAGTGTGACTGGGGTTTCTATTGAAATACAATACCCAAACCATAAATTCACTCTTTCAAAGTATACCGCTCAGTGGTTTCTAGATCACAAGGTTGGGCAGTTACCATCACTGTCTAATTCCAGAATCTTTTCATCAGTCTTAAAGGAGACCCCATAGCCTTTAGCAGTCATTTCCCAGTCACCCCTCCTCCTAGCCCCCTGGCAACCACTCACCTGTTTTCTCTCTTATAGTCTATTTTAAACACTTATTTTTAACAAATTAAATACAATGTATAAAATTTCCTTTGGGAATAATGTCAAAAGCTTATATTAGAGGCATGACCAGGGTCAGAGTAGACTGGTTGGGATAGGGCATAATTCAGTTTCCCTTAAGCCCTGTACTGGGGTGGTACCAGAGTCTTCCTGGAGAAGCTGGGACTTGTACTAAAATATCGGAGTTTACAGATAGGAGCAAGGAATGCTTTCTAGATGAGGACCACAGCATGAGAATAGTCACAGAAAGAGTCACACTAAGAAAGAGTGGCCATGTGATGGGATAATAGGATGATTGCCTCTTTTAAGGGAAGTTAAACATGGGCAAAAAACAGTACTCTGTTGGATAAGTAGGTTGGAACCAAACTCCAGAGGCTTGGAACACCAGATCAGGAGGGTATCTCCAGTAAATCAGTAGTCTGTATTGACCCACTGGGAGGACTGCCATGCTATGCATATATTTTTAGGTTAATCTGTACAAGAATTTGAGTTGTGTAACCACACATGTCAAGTCATAGCAGACATAAGCATCACCTGATGACTGCTAAAGGCTATGGGGTCTCCTTTAAGACTGATGAAAAATGCAGATTCTGACGCAGTAGGTCCAGGGTGGGGCCTGAGATTCTGTATTTCTAAGTAGCATCTCAGTGGTTCAGAGAGGAGAGACATCGTGGACAGTCAGGTCTTTCTCATGAAAAATCATCATGCCACTTAGTGGCAAGAGGAGGAAGCACAAAAAGGAAGTGTGAGGTCATCTGTGGTAAGCAGAGCCCCAGACTAGGCCTCACCCAGCCCGGGCCACAGTCTTCACCAGCCCTGTCACGTGCGTCCGCGAGTGGTCAGGACGCTTTGGCATCTCCCACTTTTCTCTTGGTTTCTCAGCCAACTTCTCCCAGTTAGCCTTCGAGTCCGTGGTAGCCATCGCCAGCAGCCTGCACAACAGCAAGGACCTGAGCAAGGACCAGCATGGGAGGAACTGCCTGCTGGCCTCCTATGTGCACTACGTCTTCCGCCTGCCCACGCTGCAGCGCGACTCGCCCAAGCCAGGTAGCGCTCCGCGGGCGTGGGGCCTCATCTCCACCCGGTTGCCGTGTCACTCACAAGAAAACACCCACAAGTTCCATTTTATTTTTCAGAATGATACAGAACATATATGAATGCTGAAATCAAAAGAATTTCTCTGTAGATCTTTCTTCCTTCCTCCTTACTCTTTTTACACCCTAAGCCCATTTGTCTGCCCGTTGGATAATCCCTGACTGGCCTTTCCCCACGTGCCAGTTTATGATTCAGTTGAGGAGCTGTTTTTCAAAAGATGGAAAAGTGCCAGTGGATTCCAGGATACTAATGATAA
Source organism: Galagoides demidoff (assembly GCA_963574575.1). Classification (NCBI taxonomy): domain Eukaryota; kingdom Metazoa; phylum Chordata; class Mammalia; order Primates; family Galagidae; genus Galagoides; species Galagoides demidoff. Next base: position 11,789 of record CAUYQV010037163.1, read on the forward strand.
GGAAAAAAAAAATGTGTGTGTGTGTGTATATATATATAAAACACATAGATGTATATATGTATATGTGTGTGTATATATATTTTTGTTTGTTTGTTTTTTGAGACAGAGTCTCACTTTGTCACTCTTGGTAGACAGCTCATAGCAACCTCAAACTTTTGGGCTCAAGCAATTCTCTTGCCTCAGCTTCCCAAGTAGCTGGGACTCCAGGTGCTAGCCACAATGCCTGGCTGTTTGTTTGTTTGTTTGTTTGTTTGTTTGTTTTTGTAGAGACAGAGTCTTACTTTATCACCCTCAGTAGAGTGCCCTGGCATCACACAGCTGACAGCAACCTCCAACTCCAGGGCTTAGGCAATTCTTTTGCCTTAGCCTCCCAAGTAGCTGGGACTCCAGGTGCTAGCCACAACACCCAACTATTTTGTTGCACTTTGGCTGGGATCAGGTTTGAACCTGCCACCCTCGGTATATAGGGCTCGTGGGTACCCACTGAGCCACAGGTACTGCCCATCCTGGCTGTTTTTTTGAGACCGGGGTCTTACTCTTGCTCAAGCTGGTCTCGAACTCATGAGCTCAGGCAATATGCCCACCTTGGCCTCCCAGTGCTGGGATTACAGGTGTGAGCCACCACACCTGGTGAAAATAATATATATATAATGGTGAAAATAATATATATATAATGGTTCTTAAACTTTTTATTATGAGAAAATAAATCCTTTTTGTCATTTCCCCCAAACTGAACTTTTGAAATAGTAATAGCCCATTTCCCCATGGGCAGCATGATGTAAGAAGTAGCAGCAATGAGTTCACAAAATTCCAGGCCCAAATAAACTTGGCATTTTTATTAGTCTATGCACCCTAATAGACTGGCAGGCACTCTCACTACAAGTAAATCTGTAATTTTTTTTTTTTTTGCAGTTTTTGGCCGGGGTTGGGTTTGAACCTGCCACCTCCAGTATACAGGCCAGTGCCCTACTCCTTTGAGCCACAGGCGCTGTCCGAAATCTGTAATTTTAATTGCATTTTTAAAATACTAGTAATATCTGATAGACTCATACAAACATTTTTCAAATATGCAAATACTTAAAGATAAAAATCATCCATACATGGTATGTGTTTATTCTCAGAAGGTTCAAGTGACTCTATGGAGTTTTGAATGTCAGGAAACCTAATTTTGTGAATTTAAAAATTGTAAACATTTAAATATTAATAAATGGCTTGGCGCCTGTGGCTCAAGTGGCTAAGGCACCAGCCACATACACCTGAGCTGGCGGGTTCGAATCCAGCCTGGGCGCGCCAAACAACAGTGACGGCTGCAACCAAAAAATAGCCAGGTGAGTGCCTGTAGTCCCAGCTATTTGGGAGGTGGAGGCAGGAGGTGGAGTTGGAGGTACTGTGAGCTGTGATGGCACAGCATTCTACCCAGGGTGACAGCTTGAGGCTCTATCTCAAAAAATAATAATAAAATAAATATTAATAAATTAAAAATGCCCACATTTTCAGCTTCTTCTTCTTTTCTTTTTAGACAAGAGTCTCAGTAGAGTACCATGTTGTCACCACTCACAGCAAATTCAAACTCTTGGGCTTAAGCGATTCTCTTACCTCAGCCTCCCAAGTAGCTGGGACTACAGGTGCCCGGCACAAAGCCCAGCTATTTTTTTGTTGCAATTGTCATTGTTGCTTTAGTTGGCTTGGGCCTGGTTGGACCCTGCCATGCTGGGTGTATGTGGCTGGTGCCCTACCCACTGAGCTATGGGCACCGCCTCATTTTCAGCTTCCTAGGAGAAATGAGAAGCTCTGGCAACCCTAGGGTGGTCTGATTCCCCATGGCAATAATTGGCTGGAGCTGAGTAGCAGCCCTACCTGTAGATGAGGTGTGTGTCTCCAGTTTACCGTAGTCCTCACCACTCCTTAGTGCCCCGGGCCCTATCTACTTCCCCCCCAAAGAATGCCTCCCTCCCCACTCCACCCCTTGCACTTAATAACAAGACGTTAATTCCAAGACCAAGTCTAGAGGGCTTATGTCTAGCCTGTTCCTTTTCCATCCCTTCTTAAACTCAGGAAGTGACTCTGGTCCCCTTTCTGTTGACATATCTATGCCTGGTGGGGTGCAGGTGCTCCCGCGGCCGTCCCAGACCCCCGCTACCACACATATGGGCGCACGTCTGCTGCTGCTGTGAGCTCGAAGCTGCTGCAGGCCCGGGTGATGAGCAGCAGTAATCCGGACCTCGCAGGGACCACGCACTCCGCGGCCGATGAGGAAGTTAAAAATATTATGTCTTCAAAGGTAGGGAAGATGTCAAACCCTGGAAGGTGACACGCTTTTATTTATTTATTTATTTAGACAGAGTCTCACTTTGTCGCCCTCAGTAGAGGCAACACAGCTCACAGCACCTGAAACTCTTGGGGCTTAAGTGATTCTCTTGTCTCAGCCTCCCAAGTAGCTGGGACTACAGGTACCCGCCACAATGCCTGGCTATTTTTAGAGACAAGGTCTTGCTCTGACTCAGGCTGGTTGCCTACAAGTGAGCTCTGGCAATCCACCCACCTTGGCCTCCCAGAGTGCTAGGATTACAGGCCTCAACACCCGAATATTTTTTGGTTGTAGTTGTCGTTGTTTGGCAGGCCTAGGATGGATTTGAACATACCAGCTATAGTGTATGTTGCTGTTACACTGGCCACTAAGCTACAGGCACCCAGCCAGCTTTTTTATTATTTTATTTTATTTTATTTATTTTTTTTTTTTTTCAAGACAGAGCCTCAAGCCGTCGCCTTGGGTAGAGTGGTGTGACGTCACAGCTCACAGCAACCTCCAATTCCTGGGCTCAAGCAATTTTCCTGCTTCTGCCTCCTAAGTAGCTGGTACCACAGACAGCTGCCACAACACCCTGCTATTTTTTGGTTGCAGCTGTCATTGTTGTTTGGCGGACCTGGGCTGGATTCAAACCTGCCAGCCCAGGTGTATGTGGCTGGCCCCTTAGCCACTTGAGCCATAGGCACCCAGTCAGCTTTTTTATTTTTTAACTAAAACTTAGAGTAAGAACATAAAAGCAATCACTATTGCTGCCTTCTGCATTGGTCAGATGCTGTCATCTTCAGCTGTAGGGCAACATTCTTTCCTTTTGAGACCATCTGAAAGATGCAGTGATGAGAATGGCATTGGAGGATCTGCTCAGTTTACTCTCATAAAAAACAATTCAGGGCTCGGCGCCTGTGGCTCAATCGGCTAAGGCACCAGCCACGTACACCTAAGGTGGCGGGTTCGAATCCCCAGCCCGGACCCGCCAAACAACAATGATGGCTGCAACCAAAAAGTGGCCGGGTGTTGTGGCGGGTGCCTGTGGTCCCAGCTACTACTTGGGAGGCGGAGGCAGGAGACTCGCTTGAGCCCAGAAGTTGGAGGTTGCTATGAGCTGTGATGCCATGGCACTCTACCCAGGGGGATAGCTTGAGGCTCCATCTCAAAAAAAAAAAAAAAAACAATTCAGAGCATCGCTGGTATAGCCATGTGTAGTCAATGAATACCAGAAGTTTTATTTCCAAGGGAAAAAAAATGTGCTTTAACTTTTCTTAATGCCTATAAAGGCTTTTTATTTGTTTTGTGTGGTTTTTGAGTATCTTCCTTTTACAATCATCAACAGATTAATTATCCCATATAAAAGTCCCAAGGAGTGACACCAAATTTTATAAGTACATAAAAGCTGAGATCCTGAGAGGGTTGATGACTTGCCTTATATTATCTTTCCTTCCGTGAATTCTTTAGTTTTCTTGATAAAGTTTTTATTGTTGAATAGTTTTAGATTTACAGAATTGTGAATATAGTACAGAAAATTATTTTATATACTACACTATTTCCCTGTTACTATCTTGCAACAGAATGGTACATTTGGCACAATTGATGAACCAATGTAAAGGCAATATTATTAATTTGAATTCATGTTTTCTGGGTTTTTCTGTTACAGGGTCTTATCCAGGGTACCATGGATCGTATCAGAGTGGTTTTTGATGATTTATTATTTGGCAGACTGAGTACAATACTGTACTAAACCACAGAGAGGCACTGTTCCCACACCTTTTTTTTTGCTCTCCCACTGAACTCAGAATGTTGAACTATTCAGCATCCCAGTTTCCCAACTAGTTTTTAACTATAGGTTGCTATGCACCAAACTAACAGCAGTGATTATCTCAGGAGCGAGTGAAATTAGGTGTAACTTCACCTACTCTTTATTTTATATTTATTTTACAATGGTTTTATCTTTGTAGCCAAAAAAATTAATAAACAAGATATTAAAAATGAATTCTGAAAACAGAATGAATCTGAGGCTGTGATTTCCAGGTAGCTGGCTGGCCTTTCCCTAGTACCACTGTTGGTTGACTATTAAGCCGTGGTTTATGTGTTTCAGATTGCTGATCGCAACTGCAACCGGATGTCTTACTATTGCTCTGGCAATAATGATGTTCCAACTTCGACTACAGCTCCAAGGCCAGCCAGCAAAAAGGTACTGAGCAGGGCAATGGGCAGATAATCACAGGATTAGGAAAGAAAGATTTGCCTGTGCCTTCTCTCTATGATTGAAAACAGATGCTATCCAGGAGCCCTCTTGCCTCGTCCCTGCACATACACACACAGACACTTTGCAGCTCTACTTTATCTCCATTTTATAACCACCTGACTGCCCACTCAGTGGTTCTCTTTACCATTCATTGGAATTACCTGGAAAACTTAACTGAATTAAAACTGATTGAATTTCTGATCCAGTAAATCTGAGCCAGGGCCCCCAAATTTATTTGCATTTCTAAGAGGTTCCCACCTAATGCGGGTCCACAGTTTGAAGATTAGTTTCTGTTTCAGTAGAAGGTGAGCTGGAGACCATTCATCCTTGACAAAAGCGAATGACAATAATTAAGTATCATTTCTTTCAAGATTATAAAAAGTACAATGAAATGTGTCCTCATAATTCTTCATAATCAATCTTACCTCTAAGTTCAGAAACTTTACAGGCTTTTACACTGCTTACCAGAATTGCTTAAACCAAGAAAATTCTCCAACTATAGGCACAGCCCGTGTGCTCTAAAGGATGGGAATCAAAAAGCGGTCTGTCCCAAGTTTTATACTCCATAGGCACAATTATAGTAGCTACTTAAGTCTTGAGTGTTTTTCAAGACTCCTATTAAAATGTAAATATGCTAATTGCAAAGAATAACACAGGAAACCATTTGCAACAGCTAACACTGCAGGGAAATGTTTATTAAGCAGGCTAGGAGGGAATGAGCCTCAGCACTGTTCCCTTTGGGTTGGGTGAGGGAGAGATGGAGCATGGGAGCCCTGCCTGTCCGGGCCAGAGCTACAGACTGTCCACTAACCCAGCACCGTATGTCCAGGGAGAGGTCCCAGGAGTTCACTGGTGTAGAGGAAAAGTGAAGGAAGGTGTGGTTAGGCTACAAACAAACTCATCATTCACTCTAAAAGTTAACATTAGCCCCTTTCTACCGTGTTTCCCTGAAGATAAGACCTACCCAAAAAATAAGCCCTAGCAGGATTTCTATGCATTTGTTAAATATAAGCCCTACCCCAATAATAAGGCCTAGTTATGGGCATGGCTATGCAGCATATCTGCATAGCCATGCTATGCATTTCAGCACGGAGAATAAGACATCCCCTGAAAATAAGCCCTAATGTGTCTTCTTGAGAAAAAATAAATACAAGACAGTGTCTTATTTTGGGGGAAACACAGTAGTGACTAGACCTGAATACCATTTTCCTTCTTAAAGGCAATTACTTGTGGGCAGCTCCCATAGCTCAGTGGGTACGGCGCTGGCCACATACACCTAGGCTGGCAGATTCAAATCCAGGCCAGGCTGCCTAAAACAACAATAACAACTGCAACAACCACAACAAAAGAAATAGTCAGGTGTTGTGGCAGGTGCCTGTAGTCCCAGCTACTTGGGTGACTGAGGCAAGAGAATCACTAAAGCTCAAGAGTTTGAGGTTGCTGTGAGCTGTGATGCCACAGCTCTCTACAACTTGAGACTCTTTCTCAAAAAAAAAAAAAAAACATTTGCCTGCAGCCTAACTTCCTTAAAGGAGTGTCCTATATGGTTTTGCAATTGCTATATTTTGACCTGAAATGACCAGAAGACAGTCATTTCATTTCAGGAGGAAGTTTAGCCAATATGTTTCCTTAATAGCTCAGCAAACAGGCCTTTACTGCTTGGCTATTTTATATAACCTCTAGACTAGAGCAAGGTGTTTGTGTAATAATGCTGCCCAAGGAGCAGCATAAATTACTTTAAGAAGCAGCTTATCCTTGTCTAATCTTTTCTCGCCGTAAGACAGTGGCAGTCAAACTGACCTATTTTCCAGCGGCTGCCTTTGAGCCAGGCATGTCTTTCCTATAATGGGAAGATCAAGGTGTAGCCCGGTACATCACCTGCACAGTTAGACCACCTGCTAGGTTAAAACTCAACCCTACTCCTCTCCCATCTGGGAGAGGCTCACGTAAAACTCCTAACCGCAAGCAAATGTGTTAACATGTATGAAGATTATTAAGGTTCGATTCATGTCACAAAATAAAGTGAAACCAACTTATAGCTAAAGTACCTAAGGATTCTCCCTTCATCACTGAAGATCTAGGTAGTTAGAACTCCCAAGCATAGAGATGTTCCATTTGTCTCCATTTAGTTGAGCTAAATGGCTTTCAGATTTTAATGAGCCTAAGAATTAGTAAGTGGGATTGAATGCATACTGTACTCTGTGGGTAGTTTAAAGGACTATCAAGAGCAGTCTTTGCTCAATCTTTGCTTTAGGTGTTGACTTTAAAACTTAACTTTCAGCCAGTCATGGTCCTGCAGGCCAAGGCTGGAGGATTGCTTAAGGCCAAGAATTTGAGACCAGCCTGGGCAACACAGCAAGACCACCCTCACACCCTCTTCCACCATCTCTACGAAAAAGAAAAAGAAAAAAACACCTTAACTCACACATGAAAGATGTGACATAGTTTTAGCTTTCTTACTCACTAAACACTAAGAAAATGAGTTCATCTGAATTTATTCTAGGTTTCATGGGTGTAAGATGAATGAAAGCACAGAAAATTCCCAGACATCATTTTTGCTTTTAGTTAGGGGGACTGACCGTTCTCATTTGCCCAGGACTGGGAGGTCTCTAAGAGGCAGGACTTTCGAGAACAATGTCAGGCACACTGAGACAAGGTGGTCACCCTGACTTTAATTTTGAACTTCTTCCCCATCAAAGCTACTGTCAGGAGCATTAACCAGAAGCCAGACAAGCTGGGACATGGGGAAAAGTGAGAAAGACAGAAGTCACCATCTGCTCCCTTTGCTGTTGAGTAGTCAATGCCCTGAAGGGAAGTGAAGACAAAGCATCTGGCCCTGGGACACAGGGTGAGCTCAGCTGATGCCACCGTAACTTTCAATGCAAGACCCACTCAAACTGACCAGTCATATTTCCCACAATGCCACTGGGGTTTGTAAAACCAAAAATGGTCTAGTCTGGAAGGGAGTTTACATACATCTAGACAGTGATTCTCAAGGTGAGGACCACTGGTCCTCTAAGGTGACCCTGGACCAGCAGCATCACACAGGAACTTGTTAGGAATGCAGATTCGTACTGAATCAGAATCTCGGGGTGTAGGGCCAGGTGATATGAAGCGCTCCAGGAGATGCCGATACACATTCAAGTTCGAGAAATGCTGCTACCACCAACCCATGTTATGGATGAGAAAACTGAGGGCAAAGAGTGGAATCGCTCACACGTGGTCACAGGGAGGGTGTGCAGAGCATCTGGGAGGAGAGACGGAACCAGTTTTGGCTGCTACCCTCAAAGCTCCCACCAGAGAAGGCAGTTTCATTTGCATCTGAGTCCATCCTTCAAACCCAGCTCTCCTGTGCAGTACCAATGCAGCCTCTACCCACCTAAATGCCCTTTGGTCTCAGTTTATTTCAGCATCAACTTAGGCCTAGGACATCTAGGACACATATTCAGGAACTAACAAGCTATTAAATTATGGGGGGAAAGAAAAAAAGAGTTGGTGGATAATCTCCTGCTTTTTGTGGCTCTTGTTCAGCATTTCCACGAGGAACTTGCCCTGCAGATGGTGGTCAGCACCGGGGTGGTGAGAGAGACTGTCTTCAAGTACGCCTGGTTCTTCTTCGAGCTCCTGGTGAGATTCCTGCTCATTCGTATCTAGCTGCAAAGGACCAGGGAAATGGGGTAGGAAGGAAATGACATTTTGTTCCCCGAGTTGGTCCTGCTAAAATCTGGCTTATTCTTGAAATCTGATTCTCTCTCTCTCGTCCCTTCATCCATCTTCCATAAAGTCTGCTGATCCTACCTTGAAAATCCACCTCCAACCTGTTACTTCTCATCATGTTCCTGCTTCCTTCCTGGCTGTGCCACCGTCCTCCCTCCGATGCTTCTTTGTGATGACTTCCTCTTTTCCTGTCTTATCCCTTTTTTGCCTTTGGCACATGCATTCTGCACAGAGCAGACCATATTGAACAGGCAATGTCATTCCCCGCTTTAAAACCCTTCAGTGACTTTCAGTGTGCTGAGAATGAATCACAAATGCCTTTCATGGCCTCAAAGCCCCTGCAGGATCCTGCTGTTGACCTCCATCTCCAGCCTTGTCTCATGCACAGCCCCCCTTGTTCAGCTGTTTCACTCTTGGTTCTTTGAGAAGACCTTTTCAGCTTCAAATCTTTTTTCAGATTCTCCTTCCACTCCCCACCTTTCACCAGCCCGGCACCCCCAGCACACACTGTGTCCTGCAGCACCTCCAAAGGGCCTTTCTGATGACCTTATACTGTAATATGTCTCCACCTGTGATTCTCCTTTTAAACACCCTGTTTATTTCCTTCCTAGCACTTATCACAATTGTTTTCCTATTTCAGCTACTAGATCTCTAACATTTGCTCTGTCTTTTTCACTATCTTATCTCTAGCCCCAGCAGACTACTTGGGATCATACAAATGTCAACTAGTATTTGTTGGAAAAAATAAGAATCTTGTATATCTTTTTACCCTAAAACTTCTATTGTTTCCTCAGCAAAAAAAGCAAAAGGTACAACTATAATTCCTTCATTTTAAAATAAGGAGAATAATATTCTTAACTGTTTTTTATCATCATGAATGGAAGTGATAGGATTTTACTATAAAGCTTCTAAGAATAATCATTGGTCAGTGTTGGTAGATGGAGATGCACGGTGAAATGATGTTAAATGAAAACAGGACAGAAGCAGAGACCCCAACTACATGCAAATGTGCATACAAACAATTCAGGGGATTAGGAGTGCCTTGACATTTAGTGATAGTGTTAGCTTTCTAGTCCCTGTGTTCTTTCCTCTGTGACATTAAGTGAATCGTATTTTTTTAAAGAGAGAGAGAAATGGTAGGATTTCCACCTGAGCTCTGGTTTTTAGATGGAAGGTCAAGCCTAAGAAAAAGGAAGCAATGCTGAACTACAGGACACAGAGAACAAAGAGGTCAAAAGAAACAGAAATAAAACACTCTGGGAAGGAATGAGAAGTGATGTGTAATCGTTAAAAGCAGTCAGGCTCGTGCCACGGAAGCGCATCTACGAATCAAATCTCTTCACAAGGTCCCAACCCCCAGTTTGAGTAACATCCCAAAGCCCCAGTTTTAATGCCCTGTAACAGAATCACCTAGGGGTGCTTAGTAAAAATGAAGCAGATTCTTAACATCCTCCCTAGAAGGCCGGGCGATGTGGCTCACGCCTGTAATCCCAGCACTTTGGGAGGCCAACGTGGACGGATTGCTTGAGCTCAGGAGTTCGAGACCAGCCTGAACAAGAGAGAGACTCCATCTCAAAACAGCTCAAACAGCTGAGTGTTGTGGTGGGTGCCTATAGTCCCAGCTACTGGGGAGGCTGAGGCAAGAGAATAGCTTGAGCCCAAGAGCTTGAGGTTGCTGTGAGCTATGACACCATGGCACTCAACCCCAGGGCAACTGAGTGAGACTCTGTCTCAAAAAAAAAGAGATCCTCCTTATAACAAAATTAGGATCGTGGAGGCCAGTAGCGTGCATTCACCTGTCTTGCCAGGTGACTTCCAAACACAGTAATGATCCACTGGTGTATACCACCTCTACTCTGTGAATTCTGAACGGGGTTGGGGGGAGGGGGCTTTGGAATTTATATCTAGCCAGCACTAGGAGTTTTTGGGTTCCAAATGCCAAGCTCATGAAAGTGGCTGACAGGAGCTCACAAGTCTTGGGCAAGAGCACTAGCTGTGACAATGAGCTCTGTGCTCCGGCAGGAAACAGACTGGCCATAAAACCCACTCCTCTCTCATCTTGAGGCATGAGAATTATCAAAACCAACACTGCGTGCCCTGTGTATCCTGCTTCTATTTACATGCCAGAGTCCTGGCAGGACAGAATTGGCCTTATTCAAAAGGGTTAACTAAAAAGCACTGATCAAAAGGCCCCTGCGCAAGGTTATAGGAGCCAGTGAGGACTGGCGAGGCACGTAGGGTGCAGCAACTGCCGAGCATTTACCTACCTGCCTCTGAAGAATCAAGGGTAGAGAATGGCGCAACTGAGGCGTAGAGAAAGCTGGTCCACATGAAAAGAGCCGGAGCTTTAGCAAAATGTTGCCACTGCCAGAGCCCCACTGGGACAGGGATAAGGGCAGTAAGAATCAATATTAATATCTGGGTTCTCTGCCCCCACCCCCAGTTACTGATCCCCGGCAGGTGCCTCACATCCTCCAACTCCAACCAGAAGCCAAAGGGCAGCCACACTTGCTACAGTCCACACAGACCACCTTCCTGGCACTCAGAGAGACAGAGGAGGGCAAGAAATCCATCTGGGGGCTGGGGCAGAGGCAACTGAAACCACCAGCCCCAGCCAGGACTTTGCAAGGAAATCGCTCTCAGATTCAGACAGGGAGCCCAGTCCTCCATGCATTGTTTATGTGTTTGCCTGACTGATGCCCAGAAAGTTATTTAAAAATCAAAACAGGTTTTTTCTCCCCAAGAAGCTTAAAGAGAGAGAAACAATAGCCGCCTTAGGCTCAGCCAACAACTTTAACACCCTTTAGTTGTGTCAGTGCCCAAGTGCTAATGAACAACCACTTTGGCATCGGAGCTCTTAAACACAATCCTTGGGCGAATTCCACACTTGCTAATGAATAAATCCCTGTGCTTCTAGAAACTGCTGAGCCAGACCTTGGAGATCCAGAGGTAAATGGGTGACCTAGTTTACTTGCTCAGGACACAAAGTTCTGGACTAAGGGGTTCTTTAAAGGCCTGGTGAGGCACTTTGAATGGGCCACAAAGGCCAATACCGGAGGAAAGATTTTCCCGCATCACCCCACCCTACAAATAATGGGCCAAGCGTGTACTAGTATTTCTAGTGGATCTTCTTCTCTGAAGACCCAGAGGACATCATAGCTGGCAAGTTGCTGACATTCTGGAAAGAGGCCATTAGTTAGAAGAACAGTATTGTGAGAATTATTCATCTGGTTGTAGGATGGCAAACTCAGCAGGCAGGAGCTGAATGCAGCCTGGTGCTGGGGTGGGTCAGCCAGCAGGGAATCAGCATTGGGGTTGCCCAAAACAAAGAGGCTTTATCTTCTGAGGTCCTTTGTGAGGAGCATGTAGAGAGAAAGAGATACTTTTATCAGACAAAGATGGAGTCCAGTTTCCACCCCTCATTAAGGTCATCTCCCAACTGTGTACTGCTGGATGGGATTTGGATACATCTGTGTGTCCTGAACCAAACAGGACCCTGCAGTGGAGAGGCAATCACGGTTCTTCCACTCGGGCACCAGAATCAGATGTCTTAGGTCAGGGGTCCTCAAACTTTTTAAACAGGGGGCCAGTTCACTGTCCCTTGGACTGTTGGAGGGCCGGACTGCGGGCCCCAGGACGAGTCGGCTGCTAAGCAGGACAGGCTGTGGTGGCAAAAACACCTGGCGGGCCGGATAAATGTCCTAGGCGGGCTGCATGTGGCCTGCGGGCCGTAGTTTGAGGACGCCTATTAGGTCTACCCTGAGCTGGTTAATGGCATGATCTGAAAGCATAAAACACATAAAGCATTTTTATCTTTAATTTTTCTCTTCTTATTTTGCCTTTTTTTTCTTTCTGTTTATCTTAGTGTTAACAAAACTTGCCAGTCTTGCATCTTTAGAAACCAAAATCTGCTGTTAGTACCTAAAAGTTCTCCCGTGTAGCTCTTGGGAATCAAAGTCACTTCCCACACAGCCATCTCTGTCCCCTCTTCTTCCAGCCCAGACGGGGGTGGGCAGAATGCGACTGTCTCAACTTCCAGGGACGTGACACTCTGACTAGCCTGGACACAGTCATGAAAGTGACCTCAGAGCATAGGCAGCCAACCACAAGGACTCTCAGTCTTTCCTATGTTCCTAAAAGATCTAGGCAGCTTCTAACAAGGGCAAGACTCAACCTCAGATAGTATCAAAGGAGGGGTGTACTGACCCATCAATCTCGTGGTCCCAAGAAGGAGCACAAAAAATAATCATGAACTTGATTTAAAAGTGTGGTAATCATTGAGATGATTTTAGGAGTCATAATACCAGTAGTCACCAATTGACACACAGACAGATTTTATATACAGTAAAACCTCTGGAAGTCACCCACCCAAGAGACTGTAACAAACTGGGCAATAGACAGAAGTGGTAAACACGGGGAACTCGGACTGCTGTGTCAATATGTGTATATGGTGCCTGTCTGGTCCATGAAAATTAGGTCAAATTAAAGAGGTGGTCAAGGTAGGCTGGTGGTCAACTATGGAGGTTTTACCGTGTACATATAAAACTCAAAACATAATTTCCCCTAGAGACAACATTCCAGCAGTGGTTCAATGTCCAGCTAGCTAACAAAATCCCACTCAACATATAATATAGTTAAAAATTTATAGAAGCAGGAAATAACGTTATTGGCAACTATGTTCCCTCAGTAAAAACTGTAAAACTCAAGATAAGAGGAACATTTCTCCCCTGTTCTCTTTACTGCAGTTTCAGGAACAGAAAAAGACTCTGTTCACATCAGGAACAGTATCACGGAGCAGTAGCTTTCCCTGCAGTGTGTAATGAGTGATGTCTGAATGGTGGTGGGAGCCCAGCCTAGGTCTGACGTAGGCCGATGACAGAAGGGGCGTCTTCTAACACTGTAGCTAAAGAATGCAGTTCTGGTTTTTTCAGCAGCAAGCAGGGAGCCCCCTGACTTGGGGTCAAGAGGAGGACACCCTTCCCACCTCCTGCCACCATGGTAACCATTCGTGTGTCGGGAGCATTTTAGTACAGACGCTGCTTGGGCACCACCAGCACAGATGAGGCCCATTGTTAGAAGAGCTGTTCTCCGACTCTTTCCCCCTTTCCACATGGTTCCAGCAGGTCACCAATCTCTGTGTTGACATCCCCCCCCACCCCCTCTTTAGGTGAAAAGCATGGCCCAGTATGTACATAACATGGACAAACGGGACAGTTTTCGGAGGACTCGCTTTTCTGACCGTTTCAAAGACGACATAACTACTATTGTTAATGTGGTCACCTCGGAGATTGCGGCCCTTTTAGTAAAACCTCAGAAGGTAACTGTGTGTTTTACTCTGTACTTTCTAAATTGTTTACCTGGAATGTGTGTTATTTATCAGAGAAAAATGAGCATCAGTCTAAAACAGTAACTAAAGTGTAACTATGCTGACCGTTAAGTGCAGTATGTTATACTGGACCAGACCCCTGGGTGGGACTGGAAAAATGTTACAAAGAAATTGAAATATGGACTATAGTTTAAATTATTGTTTCATTATAGATATCAAAGAGAATATTCTTGCTCTTAACAAATACCTTGACATATTATGGGGTAAATTGGTAATGATCTTTACAACTACTCACAAAAGGTTTAGGAAGAAATATTCTGAGACAGAAATAGAATGGTAAAGCAAATATAGCAAAATGTCAAATAACGATGACCTTGGTTAAAGGGTATTCAGTAGTTCTCTTACTATTCTTGCACCTATGCTGTAATTTTGAAATTATTTTAGCCAGGTGTGGTGGCTCAAGCCTATAATCTCAGCATTTGGGAGGCTGAGACGGGTGGATTGCCTGAGCTCACAGGTTTGAAACCAGCCAGAGCCAGAGCGAAAACTTGTCTCTAAAAAAGTAGCTGGGCCAGTGGCACCCATAGCTCAGTGAGTAGGGCGCCAACCACATACACTGAGTCTAGTGGGTTCAAACCCAGCCAGGACCAGCTAAAAACAACTGTTGGCTCAGCGCCTGTAGCTCAGCAGCTGGGGTGCTAGCCACATATACCAGAGCTGGTGGGTTCAAACCCAGCCTAGGCCTGCCAAACAACAGTGACAGCTACAACCAAAAAATAGCCAGGCGTCGTGGCAGGTGCCTGTAGTCCCAACTACTTGGGAGGCTGAGGCTAGAGAATCTCTTGAGCCCAGGAGTTTGAGGTTGCTGTGAGTTATGACACCATGGCTCTCTACCAAGGGTGACAAAGTGAGACTCTGTCCCAAAAAAAAGAAAAGAAAGAGAGAAATTGCTTTAAAGTAAAATTGTAAAAATACATAAAAGGAAACAAAATGAAATGTTAAATGATAACTCTAAAATTGAGGGAGCAGTGTCTATTATTAATAATACCTTTATCATTTTTAAGAACTTTGATACTGCCAGGTATTTAGGAGACTTCATTCGGCTGTTCCGCAAGGCAAACCTTGTTAAAACAGCAATGGTATCTTCGTATTGTCAGGCATGAAAATAAGGCACAGAGAGGTAGATACACTTTCCAAAAGTCACACAGTTACCAGCAAAGCCAAGACTGGAGCTGCCAAACCAGATATACAGTTTACCCAACAGGGGAACCATGTGCTGAAAGCTTAAGGACTTCTCAGTAGCACTGCAGAAACCTCTTTACCAGGTCTACATGCAGGACAGTGACTGGTCAGCTTGGCCTGAATTTGCAAACTGTGCATCATAACAACAAGAAATAGTTTCAAATCATATTTTTAATAATGTCAGAGGAAATCAATTTGTCATCCTGAGAATAAAGAACAGAAACATGAAAAAGTGAATCGCTGGTTGCTCTGAAGTGCTATAAAATTCATCATAAACAGGTGGAGCCTATGGCTCAAGGAGTAGGGTGCTGGCCCCATATGCCAGAGGTGGCGGGTTCAAACCTGGCCCCAGCCAAAATCTGCAAAAAAAAAAAAAAAAATTCCTTATAAATAATGAGTGCAAAATAATTAAAAAATAAAATGAGCCTCAGGGAAGTGGCTCACACCTATAATCCTAGCACTCTGGGAGCCCAAGGTGAGAGGATCACTTGAGCTCAGGAGTTTGCAGCCAGCCTGAGCAAGAACAAGACTCCATCTCTACTAAAAATGGAAGAATTAGCTGGGAGTTGTGCTGGGCTCCTGTAGTCCCAGCTACTTGGGAAGATGAGGCAGGAGGATTGCTTGAACCCAGGAATTGAGGTTACTGTGAGCTAGGCTAACTCCATGGCACTCTAGGGTGGGCAATAGAGTGACACTCTGTCTCTAAATAAATAAATAAATACCAAATTAATTAATTTAATTAAAATAAAACCTAGCATTAATCCAGGAAGGAATTCGCCCTTACTGAGCATGCCACTGACCTCTCTTAGGCTGGGAATGCTGCCAATTAAGAGGGAAAAAAATTCCTTAGGCAAAAACTGACTCTTTTATCCTGATTAGATTTTCTGCAGTAATCCTTATAAATTAAGATATTGACTCATTGAAGACAGTGAATGTATTTTAAGTTAGTTTTTCCAAGAAGTATTTACCAAAAAAAAAAAAAAAAGTTACCAGGATACCAAAAACTTTCAGGACTCAATCTTGAATAGAGAATGAGGCCAATTATACATATACATAGAAATATGCACGTACGGGAAAAAAATGACCAAAAGGAAATGCACCTAAATATTCGTAGTACTGGGATGCTGAGGCAGGTGGATCACTTGAGCTCATGAGTTCAAGACCAGCCTGAGCAAGAGTGAGACTGTCTCTACTAAAAAAAAAAAAAAAGAAAGAAAGAAAAAGAAAAAGGAAAACTGAGCCAAGGGGATCACTTGAGCCCAAGAGTTTGAAGTTGCTGTGAGCTATGATTGCCATAGCACTCTACCAAGGGCAGCAAAGTGAGACTCTGTCTCAAAAAAAAATAAGTATTAACCGTACGTAAAGAAATTACTTGGTTCAACCTAATAGTCATGGCATCAGTTAAAAGCTAAATTATATTTGCTACAACTTTGCTGACTCATCTGCCTTGCCCAGTGTC
This sequence comes from Galagoides demidoff, assembly GCA_963574575.1. NCBI lineage: Eukaryota > Metazoa > Chordata > Mammalia > Primates > Galagidae > Galagoides > Galagoides demidoff. Next base: position 28,080 of record CAUYQV010037163.1, read on the forward strand.
ACCCAGAGGGACAGTGGCTGAAATAAAGGACTTGCCTCTTCCTGGGAGTTCATGTCTAGGTTTTACCACAAAGTGATTTGGGTGTTTGTATGTTTGTTTCTAAGGAAAATGAACAGGCAGAAAAGATCAACATCAGCCTGGCTTTTTTCCTGTATGACCTTCTGTCCCTCATGGATCGTGGCTTTGTGTTCAACCTCATCAAGCATTACTGCAACCAGGTGAGTGTTCCTCCAAGGCCGCCATCTTGCTCTTTCTCATCCCTGGGTGGGTTGTGTGTCCAGATGAAAACCCTCTGCAGCTCCACACTGAGTCTTGGGGTGGGGAAGTGCCCAGGGCTATAGCAGTTTGAGGCCATGTAACTAACCCAGCTCTGTCTTATCTGTGGGAAACAACTGTCCAGTGAGGTTTTAAGGGGTCTGCACAGCAGGCAGGCGCTAAATGGCTAATGATCTGATTGTTTGGGCTATTTATAAAATAACTGGGTATGTGAAAATTTCAGTTTGGTGTGAGTTGACCTGGGTGTCAGTCTGAAGTGAAGAAATAAATAAGCCAGAGGCCAATACCCGGAGATAATGCTGGGCTCATTTCCATAAGACCTCCCCTCACCCCCCCCCCCCCCTCAAAAGATTAACTTTTCTACACAAAGTCCTGACAAGGAAGCAGAATGATAACAAAAGAATCCTTAGGCACCCTGGAATCCTTAGGCATCCTTGGTACCAGAGCATCACCAATCCCAGGCACCCTCCTGGCCCTAAGGTGGATTGTCCTTCCCAGGAGCCACCAGAATAGAGTCCCAGAGGGGTACTTCACTCCTCCTGCCTTCCTTCTTAGGTGTTTAGGATTCCAGATCCCTGGGTGCATTTCACATACAAATTAATCTGTTTTCAAAACTTTAAGTTGGATTTACAGAAAGAGATACTGGAACACAGCTGTAGGCCCGGGGTTTGCTCCTCCCACATGGGCAGCTTTCAGTCCCAGAAGGAAACAAGGCCCTCCCAAGTCCATGTCTGCCTGCCCTATGAAATGCACATTTTTGTTTTTGTCTTTCCTTTCTTTTCTCTTCCTCACAGTCTTCTCTCTAAATTCTTTCCTTTTCTTTTAGCTGCCTACTCTTTCTTTCTTCCTCTCCCCTGTCTCAACTGCCAGAGAACCCTAGAGGGGCTCAGGAGACCTGTGTTCTAACTCTAGTGATGCCATTAGCCACCGTTCTGGGGAGTGTGAACCTGTGAGACATTGGTTTCCTGGTCTCCAAACAGACACCACTGGATTAGATTTATCCTCAAAGTTTTGACACTTTGATTCTATGCTCTACGTCTGCAGGTGACATCCATGGATACTGCTAAGCATGATTGGTGGCACTGAGGCCTAACAGGGCCACTGACCCCAGTTCGTGATGGTTTAGTTCACTGATCCCAGCTCTCTAGATACAGAATGAGCTTCAGACATACCTGAGGCAAATCGTCTTTTTGCAAAGTTGTTGGATTTTATCATTTTGTATGCCCTTATTCAAACATCCTATTATGTTTTCTGCCACTTAAAAACTTGGAGGCAATGGCTATAACCTTAGTGTTTTATTAATAGTCATTAACAATAGACAAATCTACTTCCTTCTTCAGTTACTCTCAGTCATTTACAATGTGCCACCAAGTTAACACCGTCCCTTGGGTAGGGCTATTGAGGCTGGCACTGTGGGTCTGTACCTTTGGAAAAGATTGTTCTAGGAATGCCTTTTACCCCTCTTTTCTAAAACCTTACTCAAATTATTTTTTTAAATTTCTGATATTAATGATGTCTCAAGACATTTATGAAAGATGCCCATAATGGGGCCTTCTTTCAAGTGCAAATATCTTGTGCTTTTAAGTTCTGATAACCCACTTACCCCAACAGCTCTTTGTGATAGACTGTAAGTGATGGGCATACCACCAACCATCAGTTCAGTTTGCTAATGGTCCCACTGGTCCAAAGTCAGCCAGAAGTACACATTGAAAGGGTATGTGTTCTGGTAACTGTTCTTGCATGAAGGATATAAATTCATTTGTTTTAAGTAAACGTCTAACCATGGATTAATTCTATAGGCAAAATGCCTCGTGACACAATGGCTTCTCCTCACATGGCTGAAAATATGTGTTTATTTAATTTATGTACTTTAGAAAAATACTGTTCAACACTATTTTTGGCCCTGTTAGGCCTCAGTGCCACCAATCATGCTAACAGGGAGTCAAGAGGAAGCATGTCCATTTGCAAAAATGAGATGCTTCATATTCCTAGGCTGGGGTGGGAGGGTGTTTATGATGAAAACTGCAGGCTCGGGTGGCCTCTGTGGCTCAAAGGAGTAGGGCGCCAGGCCCATATACTGGAGGTGGCGGGTTCAAACCCGGCCCTGGCCAAAAACACTGCAAAAAAGGAAAAAAAAAAAAACCTGCAGGCTCCAGGTCCCCAGCACCCCCTTCTTCCCCTGCTTTGCCTCTAGAGGGGCTGCCTCAGAGTCTGGGTCTTTCGGTTGTTCAGCTTACCAGAGGGAAGCAAGGGATTTCTTCCAGACAGTCACCTCTGTCTTACTTTTCATTCCTGTTTCATGGTTGCTTGGTGGGTTGCTTTGCTTGTGTTTTAAAGGAAGACATTTTCTTGTAAGTCTTCCAGCTTTGTCTTTCTTTCTCCTCCATTTCCTTCTCTGGCATTTTTGGTTAAGTGCCTTGACTTTTTGCAAGTAGTACACGCTCTCTTAAGTGGTTTGATGCCTTCCTCTAGGGAACTGATTGGAGAACTTTCCAGTGGGGCCTGTAATTAGAAACTGCAGAAGAGTACTGGTAGCGTTAAAGTCATCCAGTCGTGTTCTGTTAGTTTCATATGGCCCCGTGTGAGGTCACGTCCTTTCATTTAGTTTCCCAGACACAGTAGAGTTTTTATAAAATTAATTATATTATGTTACACTGAAGGCATACCTCAAGATTATTTTCAGCACAGGCTTGCCATGGTATTATACTTCATAGATTTGACAAGGCTGGGACAAGAATCCTCATTCTGGACAGCTATTAGGCTAAAATTATTAAGGGGAACAGTAATGAATGGAAACTTATTGGGCCTCCCTGTAATGCAGAATTTGCCATCTACTGCTCTATCCCATTTATTTTTATTAATTTGATTGCCTTCTGGAGAGAAAGGATATTTTTGTGTCTGCCAACCTCAACTCCATTTGCCTTATAATAAATACTTTGTTCCTCTTTTTGTTTTTTTTTCCCCAGCTGTCCGCCAAGCTCAATAACCTCCCAACACTCATTTCCATGAGGCTGGAGTTCCTGAGAATCCTCTGTAGCCATGAACATTACCTCAATCTGAACCTCTTTTTTATGAATGCTGATACTGCTCCAACATCTCCTTGTCCCTCCATATCTTCCCAGGTAATCAGCTAACAAAGAATTATTCAGGCTATTTCATTTAATTAGTTTAGTTTAACCATATATGAACCGATAGAGGTTCATCTTATTAATTAGAAGAAAAATCAAACTACTCAAACCAGACCAAGTATGCTATACTGAGTTACACCGTCCTCACTAATAGTTTACAGGCTCAGCAACTAATTTCTTCCTAGGCTTACGGGTCCCTCATGAGGCCAGGTACAGCAAGGAATTTATAAGTACTATGGAAATTCAGAAAAGCATAGAAAAGTCTGAAATCTTCCCTTGTCTGATATTAGCCAACTATTATAGCATGTGAATAGAGGATTTCAGAGTCAAGTAAGTTTTGAAGACCCTGTGTCAACCAGGTTTCTTGGGATTAGGCCATCTAAGAGTCATTAACTAGTTAATGTAAAATATAAACGCCCAAGAAGTGGAAGAGGAAATGGGAAGAGGGACATGTCATAAACGGGATTCCCAAAGAGATCCGACTATGGAAACCCCACTCCCACCCAGTGGCTCAAAAGACTACTGTCCTCTAGAACAACTTTAAGGAAATGCTGTTTTATAGTCACCTTTCATTTATAGAGAACAAATAATTCGCAGGCAAAAGTTATCAGCATCAGGTGTTATTTTTATTTATTTATTTATTTTTATTGAATGGTAACTATGTACATTAATGCACTTCTGGGATACAGTGTGGGGTTTTCACACACAATCCGAAACACTTCCATCAAACTGGTTAACACAGCCTTCATGTCATTTTCTTAGTTATTATTTTAAAATGTTAGAAACGTTACTCAGAAAGATTCACTTGTACCCTTGTAAGATAAACCTCAGAAGTGATCCCTCCAATCCCCCTCCCTCATCAGGTGTTATTTTTGTGGCATATTCCTCAATACTAGCACAGAGGTGAAGGCTTGCCTTGAAAAAAAATCTTATCCACTTAGGCCAGATAACACCATCCAGATGTTAGCTACGTGACCAGCTCAATGTGCACTGTGAAAGATCTGACTTATAAGCCGCAATTCCAAACGTGTAAACTTTCTGCAGCATCCCGCCCAGCAGGTTCTGTCCTAAGACTACCTGGGCTAACCTTGCCTTAGGTGCTCTGCCCACATGCCCTTTCCAACTGCTCCAGGGAGTTACCAAAGCCAGAGGCCTGAGTTACCAAGCAGTGAAGATTTCCAGAGACGCGTTAGATGCTCTGATTGAAATATAAAGTGTGCTCCCAGGATAAAAACACAGGACAAGAATTATTATACCTAGGACTCATAAATCTGACACTTCCCTGCCCAACACCACTTCTAGTTCCAGGCCGGCAAAATTCATATGTCCGTAAGACATATTCAGAAGTGGCTCGGCGCCTGTGGCTCAATCGGCTAAGGCGCCAGCCACGTACACCTAAGGTGGTGGGTTCGAATCCCCAGCCCAGCCTGCCAAACAACAATGATGACTGTAACCAAAAAATAAAAATGGCCGGGCATTGTGGCGGGCGCCTGTGGTCCCAGCTACTTGGGAGGCGGAGGCAGGAGACTCGCTTGAGCCCAGGAGTTGGAGGTTGCTATGAGCTGTGATGCCATGGCACTCTACCCAAGGGGATAGCTTGAGGCTCCGTCTCAAAAAATAAAAAAAATAAATAAAAAAATAAATAAAAAAATAGACAGACTGCACTTGCTTTCCAAGAATACTTGGTTCAAATACTGAGTATATTATTTGTTAAAATTGCCTTTTACAAAACTGATGTCCTTTTAACTTTGGGCATAATTAGTTTACTCGGGAAAAAAGTATTTACTTGTCCCCACACTTTAATTGCATTTCTGTTTGAACTGAAATAAAAATGACATTTTTCAAAAATACCTGATAAATTATTTCAAGATAGATTTAGTTATGTGGTTATTAGTTAGAAAACTTGTCCCAAAGCAATTATTTCACATTTTACGGGGGAAAAAGAATCTTTTATGCTATATCCCAGTCATTTGTGTTTCATTTTACTATATTTTTAGTGTATGTGTAAAAATGTGCAGTATTTGATCATTTTAAACCTAATTTACAAAGCATTAGCCATAAACAAGAGTGACATATTGTGTCCAAAGTAATTGTACAGATTTTTCATCATGAGAAGCAGTTGATTTATTTCAAATGGATTTTCTTTCCTCTTTAATGTGTCAAATCATGGGAGACTATTTTCTTTTTGCTAACCCCAAGGCAGGGCAAGAATAGACAGATGTGTTTCAGAGCACAAAGTTCATATTTATGAGACACCTAAGAATGTTAAGAAAGCCACTTAGACAAGCTTAATGGGAATTCATAATGAGTTCATATTTTTCAGTAACATTTTTGTTTTTGGTCAGGAACTTTTTATTTCCCAGTTTAGTTTTATAGAGTGAACTAAAAGGTGGACTATGTGTTCAGGTTGTACGCAGGAGGTATAGGTACCCCAAGGTTCATGTATATCAGCTATCCTGTTTATATGCCTTCTTTCTTGTATACCAAATTAAATTATGCTGTTGTCTTTTCTTGGAAAACAGGGTTCATTTCCTTTTCTCTTCAACTTCATTCTGCTATGCCATTCTTTAGCTGTACCTGATCCTCACTGCTCCCCAAACCCTCAACACTGTTCATTCTTTGGCAGGAAGTGGTGGCTCACACATATAACCCCAGTACTCTGGGAGGCCAAGGTGGGTGGATTGCCTGAGCTCACATGTTTAAGACCAGCCTGAGCCAGAGTGAGGCCCTGTCTCTAAAAATAGCCTAGTGTTGTGGCAGGCACCTGTAGTCTCAGCTTCTTGGGAGGCTGAGGGAAGAGAATCGCTTAAGCCCAAGAGTTTGAGGTTGTTGCAAGCTGTGATACCGTGGCACTCTACCAAGCGTGACAAAGTGAGACTATCTAAATACAAACAACAACAAATAAAACCTGTCATTTTCTGCCTCTTTTTTTTTTTTTTGCAGTTTTTTGCTGGGGCTGGGTTTGAACCCGCCACCTCCGGCATATGGGGCCAGTGACCTACTCCTTTGAGCCACAGGCACTGCTCCCTCCTCCATCCCCTTCTTTTTCTGAGACAGTCTCTCTATGTGGTCCTCTGTAGAGTGCTATGGAGTCATAGCTCATAGCAACCTCACACTCTTGGGCTCAAGTAATCCCCTTGCCTCAGCCTCCTAAGTAGCTGGGATTACAGGTGCGGGCCACAACTGCAGGCTAGTTTTTTGGGTTTGTTTTTTTTTTTTTTTTTGGTAGAGATGGGGTATTGCTCTTGCTTAGGCTGGTCTCAAACTCCTGCCTGAGTAATCCACCTGCCTCAGACTCCCAGCCAGCCAGGATTGTTGGTGTGAGCGACCATGCCCGGCGGACTCTGTGCCTTTCTGAACCTGCCCTTCCCAGATGATTGGTCTCATTTAGATTCATGACCGCTAATACTAAAGGGGCTGGAGTGCCGCCTGCAATTCTACATTTTCCTGGTCCACTCATCCAAATGGCTTTTCCACACTTGTCCTTCTCAACCTTTGAAACTAACAATTCTCCATTTTTGCTGTCAGCTGAGTGATTACCTTGTCTGCTACTCCACTGAAAAGGCAAAATGTTCCGAGGAGTTTCCCCAGGCTTCCTCCTCCACCTCACCCCGCAGCAGTCTGCCTCCCCTCCTGCAGCTGGAGAGGAACAGTCCACGCCCTGTTGGGCCACCAGCCCCTCCACCTGCTGGTTGGAGTCATTCCCTCTCTAATGGGGTGTTACCGGGTGAATCTTACCTCTTTGATACATGTCCCTACCTGGATGACGCCATAGAAACATGTGATTACTTTTCTCATTAGGAAAGAAAACCCTGTGACTCCCTCCTTCCTTTTTGGTGACTGTTCCATTTTTCATTTCCCCTTTTCTGCAGAAACTGGAGATAAATAACTTCCATAAGTGTGGTTCTCTCCTCTGCCAATTCTAGAACCCTCTCCAGTTAGCCTTTCGCCCCACTGACCACGGCTGCTTTTTTTCAAAATCTCCAAAGACCTCCTGAGCCCTTGGGGCAACTGGCACTCTCGGTCAGGAACCGGTTTGGGCCCAGCCAACTTGCTCTCCCAGAAGCAACTGGGCGATTGAACTCAGCGGCCTCAAATTAGGCCCTCAGAGCAGGAAGTCATCTCCACCCAACATCAAGCTTCCCCGCAGAAGCTCTGCTGTCTGAAGGCCCCCTTCTCAGGTCTGGCCATTATTTCTAGAAAACTTCAGCTCACAGCTGGAGCCCACTCAGCAGCTTCTGAGTTGACCCGCCGTCTGCAAACTGAGCCGAGCTCCCCACTCTGGGGAAGTCTCCTGTCCTGTGTATGTCCACAGGGAGAGGACACCGGGCATTGGCCTCAAGGCCCTGCCTCTTAGGTTGGGAAGTGGGCGCTTCCACCCGCTAAGAACCTTTCCAGCTTGGTAAGGTGCCGCCTTGCCCCCTTAGGTGACTGGAGCTCCCGCTGCTGTGCTCCCAGCCCTGCCTCCCAAAGCCAGTTTCCAGTGTCTGGTTGCCGTGAATTAGTCAGCCCCTGGAGTTAGGGCCCAGGGGAAATCCATTCCTCCTTTGATGCGTAAATGAGGGAAATGTACACAGGGAGGATCACCGTGTTAGCTGGGCTACACGAAAGATAACTACGAGTCACCAGGGACACGACCCAGCACTTCCCCAGGAGCTGGCTTAAACCAGCTCTAACCGGGTTAACCCTCCTGCCGGGCTGTGGTCGGGCCCTCCGGGTGGAAGACGCCCGGTCCGCAGCCTGCAGGGAAGCCGGGTGCGCAGGCGGCGGGAGCCGCAAACCACCGCTCTCCGCTGCCCAGGTCACCGCTAAGCTTTGCCCCCTGCCCATCAGCCACAGCCCGGGGTTCTCACAGGAGCTGGAGCCCGGCACTAAACTGCTTGTGAGACCGAGGGGGTTGTGCTCCTGGGAGACGGTAGCGCCTGGTGATCACAGGGGAGCCGAAGCGGAGATGCCAGCTCTGGAGTGTGGCCACAAATACAGATTATCATTAGCAGAGAGGTTTGACCACACGGAGACCGTAATAAATCAATTGCTTGGAGACGCTTATCAAAAACCTGTTCCATTAAACCAGTCCCTGGTGCCCAAAAGTTTGGGGACCACTGTTACAGTAGCTTTTAACTAGTTGTAATACTAAAATCCCCAGCCAATAGAAAATTATAATATCATTAGCATGACATGATTGTGTGAGGCACGTGATGCTCGTCCTGCACACGCCTCGTCTGTCCTGTATGTGAACCAGGGATGACAAGAAAGGAACTCTGCGTCCCCCCCCCCCAGGGACTCCTGGTGACACCGTGGGGGCTGTGCGTTTTACTCTCTGGAGAAATCCTTTGTCACCCACGTAACCTTTAATAAACGCATTTGACTCACCAAGCTGGACTTAACAGGATCATTCTGGTCTATGGACATCATCTCAGTTTGAAGGATGGTTTTTCTATCCTGTCCCAGGATTTTCCTGAAACAGTGGAAGTGGACAGAATGAGAGCTGTGGGGCGGGTCTGAACTTACACCTGGTGGACGGCAGCTCTGAGCATGGAGCTGACGCGGACCGTTACCTAGACTCAGCTTTTAGAGAGAGGTGACTGAGACCCATCACGATGCTATCCTCTGACTTCTTCGGGGTAAATTTTATAGCACGGTTTCAGTGTTTTCTTGACTTGATCAAGATTTGTTTTGTCTTATTTATCGAGTGACTGCTCTCACTCTCTGCTGAACCCTAAATTCTTCAAGGGCAGAAACCCTTTGGTGTTATCTCGGCATCCTTAGACGTGGCTGTGCGTGTCATCCTGGAACTCTCAGCAGATGCTCGGTGGTTGACCGGATGGATAAGTAAACACGGGTGGACAAGGAAGAATTTCTCTTTTTTTTTTTGAGATGGAGCCTCAAGCTATCCCCCTGGGTAGAGTGCCATGGCATCACAGCTCACAGCAACCTCCAACTCCTGGGCTCAAGTGAGTCTCCTGCCTCCGCCTCCCAAGTAGCTGGGACCACAGGGGCCCGCCACAAAGCCCGGCCATTTTTTTGGTTGCAGCCATCATTGTTGTTTGGCGGCCCGGGCTGGGGATTAGAACCTGCCACCTTAGGTGTACGTGGCAGGCGCCTTAGCCGATTGAGCCACAGGCGCTGAGCCGGAAGAATTTCTCTTTTACAGATTGCTGTATTGTTGCTACTTGTTAGGGCGGGAACATGCAGCCTGAGAACGAATTCTCCACACATAGATTGGAATAGAAAGAAGTAAT